>BPLR01004567.1:0-26858 GCA_021605095.1 Caerostris extrusa | reverse complement strand
AATTATCCCGATATATGTTGCATGTTAATTTTCAAATGGTATACTCTTCCAAATATTCTACTATATGTATTATTTTAATGTTACTCTTGATAATTGAGTTGTAGCATGATTTTTAACCTCTTCTGCAATCTGCTCTTCTCAAAATATGTTCTAAACATAGACACCTCAAACAGTTTATACATTTTAAAACTATCGACCTTAAAAACAAAGCAATTTCAGCAGGAGGATACCACATTTCTACATTTTTTTGCATATCCATACATCACAGATAATCTTTTTATTGTTTGCATACAAAAATGGATCAAACAGTTATATAAATATATTTCATTAGTTTATTCAGGTTAATTCACATAAAAATTTCTAGCTCTTGACTCAGCGGTAACTGGCGCCACTGGTGAGCATTAGGGCGTAGTTCAATCCGCTGGCGGCTTCGAGCGGCCACTGTTTCAAAGACGAGGAGACTCGCGGTGTTTGATGTTCAGCATCTTGCCTCGGTAGTCGGACTGCCATGTGGGAGTTTTCCGGATTTTCTTCCATTCAAAACATAAATGCGGAGTAGTTCCCCTCCCGGAAAGCACTGACTTCCTTCAACGTCACCTAGCCAAGCTCTTGACTTCTACCTACAGGTGCTCCATTACAACAGAAGCTGTCCCGCCCCCTTCCCTCCTTCCGTGAGACCTAACGGGCTCTTGGACGTGGTCTGAGGTTGTTGTCTACTAAATGGGATAAGAAAATAATAATTATTATTATTTATGAAATTTTTATGCTTACAAAAACAACTTCATAATTATAGACAATTTGATTTTTAGTTTCTTTCTTTACTGTAGACTATGGGATTTTTTTTTTTTTAATTGCTGGTATTGTGCATGAATTTTTTAGAATAGAGAACGTTTGATTTTAGAAATTTAAGGTTTTCAGTCAATTCCGAAAAGTTTAATAAGGAATTATAATACATCTTCGTTTCTTGTAGTTATTGTCATACTTCTTTTTTTTAATTTATGTCTTCATTTTTACTTAAAAGTAGCGTGGTGTTGCATTGCGTTAACTTATGAATTTAAAAAACAATAAATCATAATTTTCTTCCGCTAGTATTAAAATTTGATTGGATTATATAATTTTGGCAATATTTGAGCCATTTGGTTCAATAACAATCTGCAATTTGGTTCAATGTAACTTAGTTCAATGTAGTTTGGTTCAATGTAACTTAGTCCAATGTAATTTGGTTCAATGTAACTTAATTCAATGTAATTTTGTTCAATGTAACTAGTTAAATGCAATTTAGTTCAATAACAATCTGCAATTTGGTTCAATAACAATCTTCAATTTGGTTCAATGTGACTTAGTTCAATGCAATTTAGTTCAATAACAATCTGCAATTTGGTTCAATAACAACAATCTGCAATTTGGTTAAATGTAACTTAGTGCAATGTAATTTGGTTCAATGTAACTTAGTCCAATGTAATTTGGTTCAATGTAACTTAGTTCAATGCAATTTAGTTCAATAACAATCTGCAATTTGGTTCAATTACAATCTGCAATTTTTTCAATAACAATCTGTAATTTGGTTCAATAACAATCTTTGCAATTTGGTCTGAACGTACACTGAGGCACAAACACATTGTAAGCTTTTTTACTGAAATATTGTACTAAAAGTTCTATATATGAAAATTGAAATTCAGTGGCTGTTATAAAATTTTTTTTTTTTTAAAGATAACTTTTCTTGTTAAGAACTTTGGTTTGACTTTAAAACTATTTTTTAGTTTCAGTGAGCTTGAAATTCCGTTTTTCATTAACGTGTTTGTTAATGTATAATGCATAATTTAATGCATTTGATATATTTACCAGCAGATGGCAGCACATTAAATTGTGACAATTTTGAGTTTAATGTGTTGTGTGTTGATTTTTTTTCCATCCTCGCTTAAACAATTTTGGAAAATAATAATAATAATAATAATAATGATTAAATTAGTTTGTGTAAAATCTTAACGTTGATTTCTTTATTCAAACGAATTTCATATTTATTTCGTTACCTATGAAAATTAGGGATATATTTAAAAAATATTTTAAAAATTTTTTATTGTAATTGGGTAGTGATTATCAGTGTATTATGTTTGTATACATATATTGTTAAATATGTTTGATTCTTTTTTTAATTTTTTCACTAATTATATGCTATATATTTCCAAATGCTGTGTTTGTAATTGATAATAATTAGATATATATATTTTAAAAAGTTTTGTTCATATAGTTGAAAATTTTCAACATTTCATACTTTTAATACGTGACTTTCTTTTGATATGCTGAGTTTTCTGATATCCTTTATATAGAAAGAATTTAATGTTAATTAAACATTAAGTGACATGAAATACTGAATTTTGTAATCGTGGTTCCCCATACGCATTGCAAGAGCGCCCCTTGTGACGTTCAGAAGAAATCGTCAATAGGCATCGGGACTCTCCCGAGAGAACGTACGGCGCAACTGGAGCTGCCATTAGTTACAATCTCTCACCCCGAGAGCTAGAAGTGGAATCCTTCCTCAAATATTTAATTTATGTCTTTAAATGCGTTAATGTTGCATGTTAAATATTGTCTATCTTTAATTTTGGGTTTTGTGGGATTGTAAATAAAGCTATATGTTTTTAAGCTTGTGTCTCAACCGAACCATATTCTAATACGACGAACACTACAACTTGTAAGAAACATATAATATTAACAAAATCACACGATTAATAAATAATGCAAACTAATACATATTATCATATTGTTATTTAAATAATTTAAAAAACTAGATAGAAATACTGCAATTTTATAACGTTCCTTTAGACCTTAAAGAGAGTATTGATAGATCTTGGTAAATTATGTAATAAAAAAAAATTGATAAAAACCATTTAACATCCAGGAAAGTAATTTTATTAATTCAAAATATTTAAATTTAAGTATGAACTATTATTATTTGAAAAATATTTTTATAAAATATAAAATAAAAATCGAAACTTACAAAAATAAATGGTTACATAGCTTTTTCAGTTAATATTTAGCTGTGTACTTTTATTACTCATTTAATAATGATAGAATATTATTAAATTTTTTTTTACATGTATGAATTTAATGCAGTCAATTTTCTACCATGAGATTATTAATGTAAGCTTCTTCATTATTAATTTTAGGGACACCTTCAATGTATTGAAAATTTTGCTTCTCAACAAATTTTAAAAACAAAATAATTTGTCTTTTTAATAATGCTTTTATGTGATTGATCTTGATTTTATTAAATGCTACATTTTTAAATTCTGATGATAAATCTTGTAATAATGTTAGATCATCTTTACTAACCTTTTTAATCGAAACTGCGAGAAACTGCGAACTTTAAAAGAGACTGCAATAATATTGTTTTATGATGAATTAAAAATATGTTTAAATAAAGTGGAGGCCTGATGGCCGAGTACTAGCGCCCCTCTGCTCGGTGTCACAGGTTTCAGGTTCGAGTCCCGGCGGTGCTATGGATGTTTTTAATGATTCGAATCCACTTTAAACCGTAGGTCCCGGTCTAATTAACCTAAAGTGACAGTAGAGTGAGAAACAAAAACCAAATCTGTCTAATATGACTGTACAGCTTTGGACGTATTGCTGACAATCGTACCTTGTAAAAAGAAATCATGTGCAAGTAGTGGAGACGACGCCTTGGCCCACCATGGGGCTGTTGCGCCGATGATGATCACGATTAAATAAAGTGAGATTTAAGCTCATAAAAACCTTCTAATTTATTAAAACAATTTAGTTTGTTTTTTCCATAGTTCTCAATTACCTTTTATATCAAACTCCTAGCATAGCCATTTAGAATTTTAAACACAAAAAACTATATACTTCATTTGTAGCATTTTATTTTTATCAGTGATACATATCTTATCATACATATGAATTTATCAATATATTTGTAATTTATTGATTAAAACCATCTTAACACAAAAGGAAACAAAAATACTAAGAAAAAAAGTCTAAAGCTGATATATTTTAATAAGTTTATTAACTATTATTATTCTTTTTATTCACAGTTTTTATTCAATCTCTATTGCCACTTCTTTTATAAATAAATTTTTTATAAAAACATTTTTGAATATAATACCTTTTGAACAATTGGTCTTCGTATTATTAGCAACAGAAAATATGTTTGATTCCCTCATCTATCTATCTATAAAACAATAGGTGAAATAGTTCAAAACAGGTCTAAAATAATACAAAAACCCCATCGAAATCAAATTTTATATCTAATAGTTGTCAATTTAAATTGCATATATTTTCTCGCCTGAAAAAGAGGAAATATTAATATTTAAGCTGCTAAAACATTTAGTCTTTGAATGTCGAAGAAATTTAACGAAAATTGCTCTCTCCTAAATTTTTATTAACGACCATTAATACAAATTTTATTTATTACCGTTATATTTCCCACATTTAAATTTATTACCGTTGCATTATCCAAATTTAAATTTATTGTCGTTACATTGCCCAATTTAAATTTATTGATTATTTAAATTAAAATTAAAATTAAAGTAATTAAATGTCCAAAAATTAATTAGTTTTCCAAATATAAATTAAAATTAAACTAATTTAAATTCAAATTTATTACCATTACAATCTCCAAATTTGAATTTATTCTAGTTACATTATCCAAATTTAAATCTATTGTTAATTTAAATTTAAAATTAATTAAATTTCCGAATTAAGTGACAAAAATTTTAATATCCATATCTATTATTTGTCCAAATTAAAATTCAAATTAAATTAATTTAAATTCAAATTTATTGTTGTTACATTGTCCACATTTATATTTATTGTTTAAATGAGGTTTTTTTTATATACATTTTTAATTATGCATAGTATTTTTGATCTAAATATTTTAGAATCATGTTAATTTGTTAAAAAAAATTGCCCATAGACATTTGTTGTTTGCCACCGGGGAAAACAATATTCTTGGAGCAAGTTGAACTGTTCATTTCAAATGTAGCTTTCCCAAAATAAATCGGATAGCCCACAAAAAACACTAAATCGATTTTCCCGTTTGAAGTGCATAACAAAGAGACCAAAGTTTAATTGAACAACTGCACTTGGTGTGAGATCTTTCTGGACCCAATTATCTAAGAATTAAGACATCAGCAGTCAATCCATTCTTGTGAAAAGAAGAATGACACAATGGACAACTCATTAAGTCGCGAAAGTCAAAATTGAGCAATGACAAGGCATCTTTATAATGCGAGTATACAACATGTCAACGGTACACGCACATACACACCAATATGCCAGTTAAGAGCATATAATTCGTTTTCCTTTTATCAAATCATCATATGAAATCTCCAATAAAAACCCCACTGGATGACAGCTGTCATTGATAACGGACATCTACTTCAGGACATCCAGACTTTTCGTTCTTCCGCCGAGCTGCCTGAATAGAACTCAAAAATGAATGCAGAATCTGAAGGAACTCGTTGAGTTGATTTAAGAACTTTTCCCTACTAAGACATTGTCAAAAAAAAAAAAAAAAAAAAAAAAAAAGAAAAAGAAAATCGATTTTGGTGTATAATACTATATATATATATATATATAAAGAGTGAAAATAATTTCCATATTTGGTGGATGTGAATGCAGCGAATGACATGTGTGCATATCTATATTTATTTTCGTAAAATCATTTGCATAATTCCAATTGATGATTAAAGAATAACATGTTTAATTGATATTGAATCAACTGTTTCATCTCAGGGTCTCCTGTGTGTCTTCAGTATTTACATATATAAATATTTTTATGTTCCTTTTTTTATGAGTATGTTGTTTCTCTGGAGCTGATGGCCGATTGACTAGCGCTCTGACTCTAAGTTTGGAGTTGGTGTCTTGGCGATGACATGGATGTGTAAAGTGGTTTGGAATTCACTTTAAATCGTATGTCTCTGTTCAATAAGACAGCAAAAAGTTGGGTGTCGAGCTGAAAATCCTACCCCGTGAAAAGAAAGCATCTCCTTTCTCGAAATCTGCAAGTAGGCAGATGGCCTTGGCCCACCATGGGGCTGTTGCGCCACTGATGATGATGAGGTAGTTTATCTAAATCCCAATTTTCTGAAGTTAATACGAATCTGTTAAAAATATAAGTTTATGGTGATTTGATTTATGATTTATGTGATTTGAAAAACTTTGAAATGATATGCTATTGATACGTTAAATGATGTTCCTTTTTGTGAAACATGGAATATTTTTTAAAGTAATTTTCATTAAGAAAATTCAATGAAGAGGAAGTCACAAAACAGCCTGCCTTACTAAATATCGGCAGTAGAGAAAGACATCTCAGAGAGAAATTGATCTTCAGTTGTGTTACATGCAAGCATTAAACATCCAGTTTAAAAGTTTTTAATTAAAGAAAGCAATATCTTTTTAATGTTTGTTATAATTTATTTAATAATCATTTTTGTGATGGGAACATCGAAATTTTGAAATGATATGTCATTGACCAGTTAAATGTCTTTTTTGAAAAACACAGAATGTTTTGTAAAGTAATTTTCATCAAGAGAATTCAATCAAGTGGCAGTTTAAAAACAACCTACTTTACTAAATCGGCTGTATAGAAAGGATTCTTTGACAAAAATTAGCCTTTTCTATTAGATGCAATCAAAATCAAACGTCCAGTTTCATATTTTTTTAATTAAAGAATGCATTATTTTTTTGTTGCTTGTTATAATTCCTTCAATAATCATTGATGTGATGGGAACAGCAAAAAATTTGAAATGATATGCCATTGACCCGTTAAGTGTTCTTTTTTTAGAAACAAATAATGTTTTTTAGAGTGATTTTCATAAAAGAAAATTCAATGAAGAGTCCCAAAACTCATTGCTTTACTATATCGGCAGTAGAGAAAGACTTCTTTGAGAGAAATTAGCCTTTATTTGTGTAATAAAAATCAAGCAAACAATTAAAAAATTTTTAATTAAAGAATGCAATATCTTTTTTTGTGCTTCTTATAATTCCTTCAATACTCATTTTTGTGACGAGAACAGCGAAACTTTTAAATGATATGTCATTGGCATGCTAAATGTTCTTTCTTGAGAACCAATGATTTTTTTTTAAAAAATTAATTAAAAAAAAAGATATTAATTTAAAAATAAATGCAGCAATTATTCTTTTAATTAAGAATTAACAGTAAACTGCAATATTTCAGAAAATTTCTGCTAAAATTATTAATTAAATAAATAAAAGAAATGCACAAATTGCAAGAAATATAACATTTTTTTAAAAATAATTATTTATAATTTTATACCCATTGCATTTTTTCATTTCTGGATTAGTTATTAAAATTCAATCCAGATTTTTTTTTTTTTCATTGGACTTTTTTTTTAGCAATGTTAATTTCAATTAGTCGTAGAATACGTTCAAAAAAAGATGGCTTTAATTTCATAAATTCTAGTAATTGATTTTTGTAATATATGAAATAAAAGAAAACCTCTAAGACATTTTCAAAAAAATTATTTTTAATCTATGCATTTGCTTACTCATTTTATCTATTTAATCTTATTACTTTTTGTTTCCTTAATAAAATGTTGAAGATAAATTTTTACTTATATATTTGTTCCTTTTTATATTTTTGGGAATTAAAATAAAGGGCAAGTCATTTAAGGATAAAACGTGGTGGTAAGAAGAAATTTAAGAAAATAAAATTAAATTAAAAGGATATAGCTTTAGCTGATAGTAAAAAATTCTTCAAATGAATTAATGTATTCCGAACAGTAAAAATTACATATTGCATTTAATTAAATTTTACCATAATAATAAGTAAAATATTATTATAAAAAAAACATTTCTTTCTTTTTAGCCGTCAGATGAATTTTTCTTTAAATATTTGAAAAAAAAAATATTATTAATTTAGATTTTTAATGATGAATTTGGGACACATGAGTTTGAGATATAAAATATATATTGAAAAAATAAAAAAAAATATTTTTAGATTTTTAGAATAGTTTCTTTAAATATTTGAAAAAAATATTTTTGAATAGTTTCATTTTGAATTTAGATTTTTAGTGATGAATGTGGGAGATATTTGAGACACATGAGATCTAGCAATAAAATGTAATGGAAAATAAATATTTTTAAATAGTTTTAAATTCACAAATAAGTTTTTAGGAATTAAAAAGTGCACTTTTATATGTTCACGAAAATACATTTAAAATGTAAAATCACACGTCTTTCATGAAAACATTATGTGAAGATTATGTTTTTTATGCAAATAATTTCTTTTTTTTACTATTTAGGAATAATTTGTTACTATTTATTAATATTTTTTTACTATTTAGGCATTCTTTGACAGTTATGCTCAGAAAAGCGTCACGGAAAGGGCTAACACTATTTATCATTATACCTATCTTCCCTAAACTTGTTTATTTATTATTTTTTTTTTTTTTTTTGTAAATTTTAAAAGTCAGTGAAGGTTTTATTTAGGGATATGTCATTTTTAATTGCTAAATTATATAAACAAATCTTCAATAAAAAATAAATTAACATTAAATTAGTGCTCTTATAGTAGAAACTAATTTAGACGTTTATATGAAGAAAAAAAAAAAGGAATGATTTTTCATAGTAGGTTTGTAATGCATTATTTAATACAATCTTTTCACGTTATTTAAAACCTTAAGAGACCCTATTTCACTCCCACGTTTTTTAGAAAAAAAAAAGCATAAATTTCATAATAAATACCACATAAAATTTTATTACTTGAATCAAACTGCTTTTCTGTTAACCGGGAGTAGTTCCTTGGGAGTAATTTGAAGAAAATAAAATAGATTTCTCAGAACTATGTTTTTTTTATGGGTTTAGAATGGAGGCTAAAAAGGCTTGTCTTACAAGAATTGTTAAGACATTTTTCAGGAGAATAATAATTTTACAAATGTTTCGGAAATAATTGCTGAAATCGGAAGTCCAATAGTTGTAAATGAAATTGCATATCATAACGAATGTAGTAAATAATTTTATTACTCGTATATATGTTACTTGCTGAATTATCCAGGATAATTTGTAAATAAGTCATGCAATTGGTTTGGTTTGTCATTCTACAGTCATTCTGTGCACACTTTAGCTTAATTAGACCGGAACCTACAGCTTAATGGGGATTCCGAACCACTCACAAACATCCATGCTATCGCCAGGATGCACCAACCTGAAGCACCAACGGCCAGAGCGCTAGCCAATTGGTCATTAGGGCGCCAATAAGTCAAAGATAAAGATATAAGAAACAACAAATTTAGTATTTAAAGAAATTACATTAAAAAAAAAAAAAGAGTGTGTATTGAAAGCTTAGTATAACTAATGTGAAATATGTGGTATATTGAAATTTAGTTGTGAAAACATCTATAAAACCGATTCGTATGTCCGTTATGGCTCATTTTGTTTTCATATCCAGTTTGAAATGTTAATAACTTCAAAATCATGCATAATTTGGAAAATATAAATCATTTTGTAGGAAAAAATTTGTCAGATTCTAGTGAGAGGAGGAGGAGCAGTTCGCCATGTAACGGAGAGCGTTGGCCAAAAATTGACCCAAATGGCACGCCATGTTCAGTTTCCACTATTATATCTCGGGATGTAAAAATGTTACTGGAGTGATCAAGACTTTTTTTTAAAAGTATCAGTTAGGTAGAAATAAATATAACTATAAATGCCGCAATGAAATAACATTTATACATATATGCAATACAATCAAAATGTGGGGAAATATATTTTAGAAGGCTGCGGACAATACAAAAGCCTTAAGAGTGTACAAGTCCCATACAACATGTGTACAAGTCCCGGGTTCAAAATGAGTCCATTGGACCACCAATGGATCCACTATCCTAGGGAACACTACCATCGATTACCTCTTCGTCAGAAACCTCAGTGACTTGCTGTACAAACTTTATATAGCCAATTTCATTTACCATACTCTCATTGTACATGTATTGTAACATTGTCCTGTTTCAATAAATGTCTACATGATTCCTTCCTTTGTTTCCTTATTTCATCCCTTGCCCCACAACTCTCGCGCTCACTCTTCATACAAATCTGTTCACAAATAAATTTTCGTACATTAAGACAAAGGCTTAGCTATAGTATTAGCTTCTTGGCTTTTTTTTTTGCCCTCAAACTAACTCCTCCCATTTTAAATCCTTTATACTTCTCATAGAAGAAAATTGAAAATACTATTAGACTTTGGGCATTAGGATCTATAAAAATCATTCAACAAATCATATCCGAATGGTAAGGATCCATCTTATCTTCCCGAAATAAAAATATAGCTAACGGGGAAGAGTTCAAGTTTGATAGATCATCCTTTCCTTACGTCAGATTTTGGACTCTGCACGTTTTTTTTCTCCCCTTAGACTACAGAATAAATAATAGAGAGGGAGAAAGATAAAAGGAAGTGTGGAGAATCGAGAGAAGAGTTCCAAGCATTACGGAGGGTACAAAGACCCTAAAATGAGCCTGTTTTTACGATGATTTTGTAAATACTTGTTATACTTATAATTGTGTTTTTGTATGTTATGTGTTGTTGTTTTTGCAATTTTAATAAATATGGTAGCTAAACGTTCGTATATTATTTGAAGAAAAATAATTCAGTTTTACCCCTAACGTTTACTCGAGTTCTTTCATTAAACGAAATGAAGTTTAAGAGGATAAATATCTAAATGTTAAAGTAGTTTACGGTCTTTTGTAGCCATAGTCTATGCACGTGATAAAGACTATGGCAGACGGCCTTGTTCCACCATAGGTGTTGTTGCCTCAATGAAGATGAACAATCAGCAATAAAATACTAACAATTGAATACATTTTTTCTAATATTTTTCTAATATCTACATTAATTTTTTTTATATAACAAAAGCAAAATATATATTTTTTAATTTTTTTTATGAAACTATAGATGGTACATGTACATATTTAATTTTTTCAATCAATATTTGACAATCTTTGAAACAAATTATTACTTATATTTTTTTCAGTAAAATATCATATAATGGGATAAACACAAAAAAGTATCGGAAAGTTACCATTTGTACACCTCTGTTTTAGAATAATGTAATAATAAGAGAAAGCTTACAATGCAACAGGAAACATTTTTATTATTATTATTTTTAAAGTTGATAAAACTAACAACATTTAAAGACAGCCTTGGCTCTGGAATGAAATTACTTTCCACAATTGTAGAGTTTATTGATCTTGCGTACATCTCCTGCACTGAGACCTTTGCGCTGACCAACCGAGCACCCTCTCTTCTTGGGCTCGAGGGTGGGTTTCGTGATAGAGTCCTTGCTGAAGGCAAACTTGCTGTAGTGAAGAATGGACGAGTAATCATAGGGTTCTCCCAAACTTTGGACTGCATACGGTTCTAGTTTCACAAAGTTGCCTTCTAATCCTACAGACATAAAAATTTGAAGTTAATCTCTTTATCTGTAAAATAATTTTGCAGGATGTAAAATTGAAATAATATAAAAATTCAAAACTTACATTAAGTTATAACATCCCTAATTTTAAACAAAATTTGTAAAGTATCTTATATGAAAAATTGTTTCTTACTTTGTATTACATTGTTTGTTAATATTTGAATGAAATACAAATTACTTCCTATAAAACGATGTTTTATGTAATCGTCGTTTAATTACATAAAATAAATAATATACTTTTTTATTGCAGAGCCTGATGGCCGAGTGTCAAAGTTTTTGGGTTCGAGTACAGACGGTGCCATGAATGTTTGTAGTGGTTCAGAATCCACTTTAAACAGTAGGCCTTTTGTCTAATATGACTGCTACTACTACGCCACACCACATCATTGTGCCTAGAGCTGAGTTGCTCCTTCACAGTTTGGAAATGATGTGTGTGAAAGTCTGATTGGGTTCTGTGACGCTCTACTGTCATATGAAACCAGGAACTATGGCTGGATGGATTCTGAACCACTACAAACATCCATGGCACCGCCGAGACTCTAAACGGAAACCAGTGCCCCATGATTATTGAGTGTAAAGCTAAGGGCCGACAACCTCACCACGTAAAAAGAAAAAATCTCATATTTCGAATTTGCCAGTAAGCAGATGGCCTTAGCCCACTATAGCTGTTGTGCTATTGAAGAAGAAGAACCTTTTATTCTGGATATTCATTATTGCAAATGAAACTTATAAACGAAAGCTATACTGAATCATTCCATGAAAATTATTTGTATGTTTTGATGTAGAATATGCCTTTTGGTATGATTTATCAAAAATAATCGCTGTTTTTCGTAAACATCCATTTACACGATGCCAAGACGAAATGCGATCAGCAGATTTCAGCTTTAATTATCTAGTATATCACCAATTTCAGATACGAGTTTAGAATTAAAAATTGCTTAATACTTTCTAAAAATGCCTGAAAAAATACAGTCGTTAATATAAAGTTAGAAATTTTTAAAAATAAATTTGATAAGCCACTGTCAAGGATTTTATATAAAAAATGTACCATAAGTGTTACAGAAGAGATACACTAGATGATGGACAATGAAATCGTTTCAGTAGTTTGGGTTTATCCCACAATCATCTGACCTTCATGGTCTTCCAGGCGTTTCATTGCATCAATGAATTTCTTCTAGAAACATCTGAAGCCAATACCTTGTACAGCAGTGTCCATATTGTGAATCTTGCGATCCATTACTTCTGTGATCAGACAGTTTCAAGCCTTCCAATTGTGCTACCATATTCGAAATCGCCCATCTAGAAAATTTGCCCAACATTCGTTGTGTCCAAATGAAAATGCAACACCATCAGGAAGAAAAAAAAAAAAAAAAAAATCTTTCTAAATTATTACCTCTGTTATGCTAGTCGTGCAGTACAATCAAGGTTGGATATTCCGTGATAAGTGAAAATCTGATTACTTTGGTATTGAAACACATGCTTACATGGTATTGAAAGATCTCCCTGCGAGTTTCAACATTATGGGATTATTTTTCAGGATACCTTTTTTCTTTTTTGTTAAAGTTTTTTTTTTGCAATATTAGAGCATATACATACCTTTAAATTATTACTATTACTAAATTATTGCTATTAACTAATATTTACAGATTTACCATATAACCAGTTTAATATAAAAAATAATATTTTCTGAGTTACCATATAACAAATATTTAATTTAATTTAGTATGAATATAAAAATCGTAGAAATTTAATATATGTTTGACCTTATAGTTGAAAATAATATTTACAATTGCAAAAATCTTATTTAAAAATCTTTATAAAATGAAATATCTTAATCATCTTTTTTATTTTTATAAAATGTAATTGAATCACATAAGATAAAAATAAATTAATTTGAAATAGGTAATAATATTTTTTTGTGATTTTTCAGTTTTATTTTTAGGTTTGCTTCAAACTTCTGAAGCATGATGTTATTTCTGAAAAGTTATTTTACTGTGCAATAACTACCTTCTATGTTGAAAATTAACTTTTAAAATTAATAAGTTGAACCTTTCAAAACATTTTTAGAGACACTTTGAAAAGATGAAATTTGTGCATGAGTTACAATTTTTTTTTTTGCTTGAGTTACAAATTTTTTTGCCAAAGTAAAGAACACCACGTCTTTTAACTTCTAAAGTTCATTTTAAGCATTATTTTTTAAAAAATAGGAAGTAGAATTTTTATAGAAAAGGGTTGAATGAATGGATGTAAAGGAATAAACACTTTATGAATTTTATTGATATTAAAAATTAATTATTTAAATTAATAATTGATTAAATTAAGAATTTATTAAGACATCTATTCATGGTATTTCTTTAATGGTTAGCCCTTGTTCCCTAAGTATTGATTTAATTATAAAATTGAAGTGACAATTATTCAATAATATTCATAATATATTCTATAATATTTTATATAATATTCGTAATTACTCAATTTTTCGTTATTATTAAATAAAAATAGCTTTTATGACAATGTTAATTATTAGGGAACTACAACATTTAATATTTTAATAACAATTTCTTTTGACATTTTTTATGGTGTACTAAATAAAATTTATTTTCTGATTGTTCCTAAAAGATTTACAAATAGTACTTATGTATCCTTGTATGTATTCAATTCGAATAGACAGTAAATGGATTTACTCTGTACTAAGATTTGTATACAGGGAATACTAGGAAATAATACTATAATACTATTTGTAAACTGAGATTTGTAAATGATATAATATTATAATAAATAATATACTATAATACTATTTGTATACTAAGATTTGTATACATATACATTTGTATATTTAATACATATGGTTAATACAGTTCTTGTTTGGGTTCTTCAAACAGGACCTATTTACCAAGCAGTTGCTTGTTTTGGGTTTTATCAGAGTTAACAATATCATGGACTTGATCTAGTTGTGCTGAAACTTTGGAGATTAGACAAGATATACATACACACTTAAAAAGAAGAACAAGTTTTTTTTTTTCTGCTTGTGGAGTCATTACCTATTTTTGATAATTCCTGTTAAATAAGTTGAAATAAATACACTTCTTATACAAAGATATAATCTCAATTATTAAGTCAAAACTCTTAATAAAAAAAAAATCAAAACTCTTAATAAAAATAACGCTTAAAGAACGAATTGCCTTACCCCACAAAAACTGTTTACATTAAAAATGACTGTAGTCCCAATTAATTTAAAATGCCACTATCGTGACACAGACATATTTGTTTTGTTTATTAGTATAACAGTATCATAAAAACTGCCCCACATTTTCTATATCGGGGAAAAGTACTCATATCCATTCCGTAGGATGTTCAGATACTCACCCTCTTTGACGTTATCCCACAAAACTGTGATGTAGTCATCCCTGTCCGGTCTATTCTGCTCGTGGACGAATCCCAGCGTGTGCATGAGTTCGTGCACCATGATGCCCACAGTGTAGCATCCTCTCCCAAGGGTCACACTCTGAGCTCTTCCTACTCGGCCGATGTGGGAGGAACATCTGAAAACAAACAAACATACATTAAATTATACTAGTTTTATTTTTATACAAGAAAAGATGGAATTCAATTAGTTATTGATCTAAATAAAGAAGTTAATTTTTCTAATATAAAAAGCATCTAAAAGATATTTCACATTTTTATTTGGGCATTTACATTTAATTGAAATTTAATTTCCTTTTAGTTTTTATTTCATAATGAAATTGACGTATATGTTCCTTCTTAATGGGAATTTTCTTATTGTATTTTCTTCACGTTATCTCTCATACTTAGTAGTTTGTAACAGATTATTTGGTATTATTTTTGAACATTTGTATAGTCATGATTAATATGTGCATTATGTTATTTTTTTAACATTTTTTTTATTTGATATAAATTAAGTGCTCAAAACGTTATTACACTACTGGTCATTAAATTGCTACACCAAAAAAGGCGACATGCTACAGACCCGAAATTTAAACGACAGGAAGAAGGTGCGTGATAGGCAAATGATTAACTTTTCAGTGCATTCAGACAAAGCAGGTGCCGGTAGCGACACCTAGAGTGTGTTTAAAGGAGGAAATTATTCAGACGGTTTCTCACACACAAATTGCATTTGAACGTTGTTGCATGGTTGGAAATTGCTGTGATGCCTCGTGTAAGAAGCAGAAATGCGTACCAGCATGTTTCTGGCTTTGATAAAGGTCGAATTGTAGCGTACCGAGATTTCCGGTTTATCGTATCGCAGTATTGCTGCTCGCGTCGGTCGATATCCAATGACTGTTAGCAGAATATGGAATCGATGGGTTCAGGATGGTAATACGGAACACCGTGCTGGATCTCAACGTCCCCCTATTACTAATAGCCGAGAAGACAGGCATGTTACCGACATGGCCTTAAAGGATCTTGCAGCCTCATCACGAGTCCTGAGTCTAGAATTGGGGTCGTTTACAAGACAAAAAATGTCTGCACGAACAGTTCGATGACGTTTGCAGCAGCATGGACTCTCAGCTCAGAGACCATGTCTGCAGCTACCCTTGACGCTGCATCCCAGACAGGAGCGTTCTTCAATGGTGTGATCAACGACGAACTTAGCGCACGAATGACGAGACGTCATTTTTTCAGATGAATCCAGGTTCTGTTTACAGTATCAAGAGGGTCGCATCCGTGTTTGGTGTCGTCGTGGTGAACGCACATTGGCAAGTTTCGTCTTATTAGCCCATCACCTGGCATGATGGTATTGGGGTGCTATTGGATACACGTCTCGGTCATCTCTTGTTCCATTGACGGCACTTTGAACAGTGCACGTTAAATTTCTGGTGTGTTACGACTCGTGGCTCTACCCTTTATTTGAGCCCTGCAAAACATACCTAAGTTTCAGTAGGATAATGCACGTCCTCATGTTGCTGGCGTTGTAAGGACGTTACTTGACATGGAAAATGTTCGGCTGTTGCCCTGGCCTGCACGTTCACCAGATCTCTCGCCAATAGAAAACGTCTGGTCCATGATTGACGAGCGATTGGCTCGTCACCATACGCCAGTCATTGCGATTGATGAGCTGTGGCAACTGCAGTTGAAGCTGCATGGGCAATCTGTACCTGTACATGCCATGCAATCTCGTTTGACTCAATGCCCAAGCAGAGAAGTGCTGTTAGTACTGCAAGAGGTGGTTGTTCTGGGTACTGACTTCTCCAGGATCTATGCACCCAAATATCTTAAAAATTTCATCGCTTGTTATTTCTAGTATAATATATTTGCCCAATAAATATCATTTTGTTATCTATATTTATTCCTGGTGTAGCAATTTTAATGGCCAATGGTGTAGATCATTGGAATTTTAAATGAATTGCGGTTGCGTATATTATCAATATACAAGCATTAAAAATGTTAAAATTTTCATTGAAGATTTATTTGAAATATTTAATAAAATGGTTCAATATTATGGAAAAAAAGGAGAGCTTTTATCTCGTTTTTTTAACTTTATATATTAAGATTTTGTTCAATACATAACAAAGTTAACACCAACAATACACTAAAATATCAAACAATACGAACTTATAAATTAAAATAAAAAGTTTGATAGATATTGTTAAAATGATATAATAATAATTTAATAATTTCATAAAAGAGATACGATGCTTTATCTAAATTGCTCCAAAATTGAATCTTGAATTTTAACACTATCTTCATATGTTTTAAAAGAGATTATATTAACATTTTATTTTGTGTTTTATTTCTTGGATTTTGTGTATCAGATATGAAGCAGATTTAATTCTGATTTCCAACGTGAGTATTTAGCCACCATTTAGAAATATTTTTAGAAAAACAAAAATATCAGAAGATGACTATGTCTTAATATCCAAACGATACAACATTAAAATTATCCAGAATTCTTCTTTTTATCAAAGTCAAACATGTATCCTTTTCTGTGTTGTTTTCGCTTTGTTATTTCAATTGATTTTTATTCACATCTATGTTTCGATTTTTTTACTATTCTTATTCTTTCATATTTGATGCTAATATGAACGATCCTATAGAAAACATCAAAATGCATATAACTGATCAAGAGGATCATATAATTGAATTAAACAATTTGAGAGTAAGGTATACTTCAATTTTAGATTAATACGATTTGACATTTTATCTCTAAAAATTAAATACACTACAAATAGCTTGTATTCAAGAGGGTAAAAAGAATTTCGAAAGTGATATTTTTACAGATGTTCTGAAAACAATAGGTAGAAAAATCTTAAAATATTAAGATAGCAATTTGCCTATTATTGAACAAAAGTCAAAAAAACTTTTATAAAAAATAAGATGAAATAGATTAAGGATTGGTTTACAGTTCTACGGTCATTTTGTTTACACTTTAGGCTAATTAAACCGGGACCTACAATTTAACGTGGGTTCCTAATCACCAGCAACCATCCATAGCACCGCCATAATGAACCTAAAACGCCTGTAGTACCAAAGGCCAGAGCTCCAGCCAATTGGCCATCAGGTCGCCAACCGGCCAACAGGTAAGGAGTCTAATTCTTAAATGAGAATAATCTTAAATCTCTTAAAAGCTAGATTAAAGACATTAATCTATTTGGAATTTGTCAAAGATATCAAAATGCTATGAAATTGATATTGTTTTATACATATAAATAAGATGGAGTCAATTTTGATCAAAATAATTCAGCAAAGAATACCTATAAAATAATTCGGCAAAGAATACCTATAAAATAATTCGGCAAAGAATACCTATAAAATAATGATGTGAATGATAATATTTTATTTTCAAAGTGCTTATATCTGTGCAGATATTAAAGTCCCAAACTCTAATAATGTTACAATTGGCGAAGAGAATACTTCAGTATTACTTCAGATTACTCGCTAGAGCAATATTAGCGAAGATAATATTACTTTAGATTATTCGCTAGAGCAGCATTTTATTAAGGATATCCTACTATTGAAGAGATTAAATAACCTAATTTAGTTCATCATATAATAGGATTAGCAAACTTTAGTCTAAACTTAGTTCTAACCTTTAAAAGGGTATTATGAATCATATGATGCAACAAACACGGTTTTCTATGTAGATAGAGCGGATTAAACACACTGTAACTTTATAAAATTTGAAGGTAGCCGTGCAGATCGTGAATGAAATGGATGGTTCTAATTATAAAAAAAATATTAAATAAACCTGAATGAAAACTATAATCAAAGTTTGGAGGAAAGAGGGAAACCGACAGAAAATAGCAATTTAAACAAAATATAGATAACCTTGAAATAATTATTTCAATAATAGAGAAAAATAACATCAGGTTTTGATGTTAAAATTGAATTCAAGAGAAATGAATCTACGAATAATATGGGTGCCTGATGGCCAATTGGCCTGCACTCTGGCCGTTGACCCCTGGCGGTGGCATGGATTTTTGTCAGTGGTTTCGTAACTTCGTTAAACTGCTACTGTGTCCAAAAAGTAAGACCAATTTTTCAATTTAAAATTCCCGGGGCTTATTGCATTTCAATTTTTTAGGTTGCTGGCACTGACCTTGATGCCTGTGTGAAATTTGACATCAAAATATTTATTAGTGTTTGATTTACGCTGGGCTTTAGGAGACGCTAAAACTGATTCCTGCGATTTTTGAAATGTCTGAATTAATTGAGCAAGGAATTTGCATTCAATTTTGTTTGAGGAAACGTATAGAATGTTGCAGAAGGCATTTGGTGAGTATTCCTGTATTGGAAAGGAATGTTTAGAAGTGGTATAAACAGTTCAAAGAAGGCAGAGAACGCGTTGAAGACGAAAGAGCCCTCTGGTCGACCATCAACCTCAACCGACGAAGCTCACGTCCAAAATGTTAAAGATTTGGTGCTTGCAAAATGTCGATTTACGATACCTTGCTGATGTTGTTGGAATTTCAAAAGCATCGGTCAATTCCATTTTTGGGCCTCAAACGCGTCAAATCTCGATTGGTACCGAAAACACTGAATGCGCCAGCTCACACTGCTTTGATTCTTCGTTACTTTTTCGCCAAAAATGAAACTCGTATCGTTCCAGAACCACCGTGGGACTTCTGGCTATTCCCTAAACTCAAAAGACCACCCGGGGACACCGTTTTTTGAGTCGATTGAAGAGATTCAATGTGAATCTCCTCGCGCTTTGAAGGCCATTCCTGCCGGTGACTTTTTAGCATGCACTGGTGATTGGAAAAACTTTAGCATAAGAGCATTGTGTCCGGAGTGTCCCATCATGGGCTGTAGTGCCAGGGAGTTTTTTTAAATTTGTATTAAAAAAAAAAATGTAAAAAATTGTATTAAAAAAAATTGAGATCAAAATCACATTAAATAATTTTATGTTAAATAATAACTGTTTTTTAGATGCTTTTTGATCTCAGTCTATTCCGAATATTCCGATTAAAAAAAATAAGGTTTAAAAATAGTATATGGAAATACCCTATAGACCCTATAGTATATTACTAATAGCGTATGTATGAAAAAAAAATCCATTATTATCATTTTAGGAGCATTTTTCCCTGTTAATTTTAGCACAAATTTTATTTATTTTTTCATTAATCTTTTCTTTAACATATATTCTGTTACAGAAAATTTGAATTAAAACACACACTCACATAAATAAATGAATATATATATATATATATTCCCCGTGGGGGTCCGAGTAGAATAGTCCCACTGTAGCCCATGCGTATCGTAAAAGGCGACTAAAAGGGGTACCCAGTGCCCGGGGTTAAAATCAGATTATTCTTATGTGCCCCATGTCTTTGTGCCGCAAGGTCAAGGATAAAAAGAAGCTGCTTTTTTACCCTTTTCATCATCATTCGTTGGTCTAAGTATCATAAAAGTCATAAAATATATAAAAATATATAAAAGTCATAAATAGTAAATATATAAAATATATAAAAGTAATAATATATAAAAAGTCATCATAGAAATATATATAAAAGTCATCATAGAAATATTTTTCACTTTGTAAATGGGACATATTTATATAGAACGCAAAATATTTTAATTATATACCCAATTAATCTAAACAAACAAACAAACAATTACGAAAAAAAACACCTAAAACAAATACCGAAATTTTTTTTTTTTTTCCCTCGTAACAATATTTATAACAATATTTTGAAGATTTACATGCAAACTAAAAATATTCAGAACACTAATAATAAAAGTATTTAAAATCATAACTTACCCGCCATTTGGTGATATTTCGATGTAATCGGTTTCTGTTGTTCTTGGTACAAAACGGATGCAACAACTTTTATGGAATTCGAGCATAGCTTTCGCAATTAAGAAACGACCTTTTCCTCTGAAAAGAAAGCAAACAATTAAAAATAACAATGTTGATTTAAAATATAAGAAATTTCGCATTGAAATACAACAACAATACCGGCAAGATTAACTAATGATGGTTTGATCATTAGTACAAAATGGATGATTTTGTTTTCGTCTTTTTACAAAAAAATAATGCAAATTTTTTTATGAATCTGTTTTAAAAGTGCTTTTCATTTTTTAAGCTTTTTTTAACCTAAATATTTTTAATAATAATATGAACGAGATATTTTTTATTGTAACTAAAGGTTAAAAATGTTTTTAATCATTTTTTTAAACTGTGATAATTAAAAAATCATTTTCCTTTATTAGTTTTCTCATAATATTTATTTATCATTCAAAGAAAAATAATTTCCATTTGCTTTTTATTTCCATTTTGCTTTGTTTAACAAACAAGTTAAGAAATATTAAAAATATTGATTATATTTGTTTATTTATGATGCACTGGAAGTATGTTGGAATTTTATAAACATATTTATGATTAAAAAAATTAAAAAGTTTTTTTTATGGACGTCCATAATTCAATTCAACACTTCAAAAGAAAAAAATTAAAGCTGTATTTCGTAATTTTTTTTTGCTAGTAAATATTTTTTTACTTTTGTAAATGTAATTTAGAAAAGATATCGGATAATATATTTAATCTAAATAATTTTAATATAATAACAACGAGATATTTCTTATTTTAACAAAAGATTAAACCTGAATTTTTAATCATTTCTTTAAACTGTGTAAATAAAAGTAAAAAAAAAAAAATTCCTTTATTAGATTTCTCATAATATTTGTTATTTATTATTCAAAGAAAAATAAAAATTTCTATTTTGCTTTTTAATAGGTATTGGTTTAACAAATAGGATAAACAATGTTCAAGTTGTTGATTATAATTCACACAAGAGAATACACGCAAGAGATCACATAAGAGAAGTTACAACTACAAAAGAATTAAAACTATTTTAACTTGAAATTATTCCTTGAAAAAACTTATTTTAAATTTAATCCAAGCAAACTAGAAAAGTTACTGACACAAAAGTGCAAAATTGACAACTAGCAAAGCAAAGTTCCTGGACACGACTTTTCCAAAGATGCCAGAATTTCAACGGTTATTTAGCTTCAAGGTTTAAGGAAAGAAAAAAAAAAAACTGTACCTTGAATCAAGGTAGAAGTGTGAGCAGAGGACAAGAGAAAAGTCCGAACCTTTTGAAAGCATTAATGTATTCAAATAATGGCTAAAAAGCACCTCCTGGCTGTTGTCTTAAACACCGGATATTGAGACTGCAGCTGATTTTCTGCCGGCTTTCAGAATCAATAAAGAGAATCGAAGCTCACTGGAAGCTACTCTGTTTTGAAGACCCAGTAAAGAGTTTGTGAGGCAACAACAGACTGTGTTTTAGATAAGGTGGCCCTGCGGCTTAATACCGAATGATGGATCTCTAAACTATTTTTAAAAAAGCGAGAAGAATGAATTTTGGCGTAAATGTAATTTACGAGTCACTGAATTTATATTTAGGTATAGTTTCGTAGAATTTTCTTGAATATGTTAATGATGTTAAAGGAGAGTGTATATTTTTATTTTTATGTATTTGTGGAAAATAAATAAATTTTTATTTATTTTTTGCTGGAAGAAATAAATCGGCATTACACACTTTCAGTGAAGGATATATTTTTTTATTTGGTAAAATTAATTTTGAAAAAAAAAGCTAAAAAAAAAGGGAGATGGAAAATATGCGATTTTAGAAATTATGCGATAAAAATGATGGTGAAAAAAGAACTTCTTTCTTTTGTCTGTGGATTACGGAATTAAATTATCAAATAAATTCCATCAGTGTTAGCAAATAGAGAATTAACATTAGGTTTGGTTTGGTTTGTCGCTTTCCGGTCATTTCTGCACTCTTTAAGTTAATTAGCATGGCAATTTAAAGAGGATTCTGAACCCCCTAGAAAACATCCGTGTCCCCTCCAGGATAAGAACCTGAAGCCTGTGGTAAACAAGTCCAGATCCAGCCAGACTAAAATTCGTTAATTTATTATGCGCTGGAAGCTTCATGTTGGAAGTATATAAACATACTTATGATAAAAAATTATTAATATTTTTAATTTTTATGAATGTCCAAACAATTTAATGAACCAGTTCAAATAAAACAAAAAATACAAAAGATAATTTTCTGTAATTGGATTATTTGTAAATGTAAAATAGAAAAGATATAGGAATGTCTTAACTAATTTATACTTACATAAGTAAACCATTGGCATACCTTATCACATAAGAAAATTAAAAGAATTAAAGAACATATTAACTTTAGAATATTTCTTGAAAAAAAAATATATTTTAGTTCAATCCAAGCTAAAGTTTAGGCGAAAAAGTTTAACAACTAGATAAAAAGTTAATCACACAAAAGTAAAAATTGACAACTACAAAGTTCCTGCCACATCTTTTCCAAAGATGGCAGAATTTCAACGGATATATCGCTTCAGGGTTTAAAGAATGAAAAAACAATGCACCTTGAATCAAGGTAGAAGTGTAAGCAGATGACAGGAGATAAGTTCGAACCTATTGAAAGCGTTACTGTATTCAAATAATGGCTAAACAGCACCTCCCTGGCTGTTGTCTTAAACACCGGATATTGAGACTGTGGCTGCTTTTCTGCCGGCTTTCAGAATCAATACAGAGAATCGAAGCTCGCTGGGAGCTACCTGTTTTGGAGACCCAGCAAAGAGTTTTCTGAGGCACAACAGACTGTGTTTTAGATAAGGCGGCCCCGGGGCTTTTAATACCGAATGATGGATCTCTAAAAGCTAGAAACTATTTTAAGAAATCTATTTTAGGAAAGCAAAGAAGATAGAATTTTTAGTAAATGTAATTTATGAGTTACTGAATTTATATTTAGGTATAGTTTCGTAGATTTTCCTCAAATATGTTAAACATGCTGGATGATAGTGTATCTTTTTATTTACTTGTATTTGTGAAAAATAAATATAATTAATTATTATTTTTTTACTGGTTGATATGAAACGGCATGGTCCAACTTCAGTTATGTGATATATTTTTATTTTGTAAACTTAATTATGAAACAATTCTCAACGCTAGTACAAAATTGAGAGAAAATATTACAGGATAATATCTTCAATATCATAACATTAAACTGAAAAATTTGTTCATTCGAAAGCATAAAATTGTTGACTGATATAATTCTTTGAAAGCTGCTAGCATTACTATTTTAACTTTAGGTTCTCAAGCAATGTTATTTTGATATGGATAAAGTTGAAATTTTAAAATGATTTTAGAAAATTTGGGATCAATAAAAAAATATAAGCGTTGGGGAAAATATAGAAGAACTTTATTCTGATTGTCCGTGGGCCAGTATTATTAAATTAAATTAATAATAATTAATTAATGAATTAATAATTTTTTTTAGAATAAGTTTTAAAAATCTTATGTTCGTTAGTTTTAGAACTCATATTCAGGATAAATTTTAATTTTATTTTTAAATTGCCCTCAAATACCCCTTTTCAGAAGTGAGCAAGATTTGAGTATAATTTTATTATCAATCAACTAAGATTTGAGTATAATAATATTATCAATCAAAAAAAAGATAATTAAAAAAAAAGATAATATAATTATCTATAATAAGATTACTGAATTTTTATTGGCTGATAATATTGATTATACCAACAATATTATCAATCAATAAAGATTTGAGTATAATAATATTATCAATAAAAACTTCAGTATAGTAATATCATTCGCCCAATAAAGATTTAAATATAATTATATAATAAACTATTTATGTACTTAAATTGGGATATTTCAAAAATTTTCCTTTCAATACACTAAAAATATTCAAATTTATATAAAATGGCCTTTTTTGCTTTTGTAATCAGTTAATATGACTTCGCCCTGTAAATTTATCATTGCCTTTATGGCGTCCTTTATGTAATGCTTAAAAGTAGAGTGTTTTGAAAGTTAATGTTTATGTAAAAGAGTGCATTGACTGTGATTCATCTGAATATCAGACAATACGATTAAAAACAAAATACAGTTCTATTCCTATTTTTCTTCCGTGATTAGAATTTTCAAAAACGTATAGTTTTGAATTGATTAAATGTGGTTTTTAAATCTATTATTGTTAAGTAATAAAATTTTTACATGCATTGCAATTACTGTATTGCATTTTAATGAAAAATTTGACTAGTGATTAACTTATCATAAGAAAATGAACAGATAGATAATATGATGTTTTCATTGATTATTTAAACATACCTCAAATTCTTTATTATAAAATATTTGCACAATAATGTCGATTGAAGTATATTAATTATGCATTATGAAACTTAAAAACAATTTAATATGTGTATTATTAATTACCATTCTTGTTATTCAGTGACTGAAATTTTAGTTAGTTAAAATGCTGCTTATTATTAAATTTGTTTTTTTAAGACAATTGTTTGTACTGATAAATATTTTTGTTCTGACAATAATGATCAATTTATGACAATAATTGTCATAAATTGACAATATGACAATAATTGTCGTCAATTTATTATTTTTTCAAAAGGGAAATTAATTTAAAAAATTATTTTGTAAACACAATTGAAAAAATGAAAATACTAGAAATGAGTATCTGTAATGAATAATAAATAATAACATATTGAATAGTATAAAAATAGTTTAAATAAAAATGTCTATTAATGAATTAATTGCTATGTAAAAATAATGGGTTATAATGGGATAATGTTTCCAATGTTTCAAAATAGGTATTCTTAAAAGGGGAATTAATATTAATGGGTATTGTTGTAATAAAATTAAATGGGTACTAATAATGATATAATAAATGTGCTATTGTTATATTAAAATAATGGGTTATAATGGGAATTGCGTAATGTTTCCAATGTTTCACAAATAGGTATTCTTAAAAGGGAATTAATATTAATGGGTATTGTTGTAATAAAATTAAATGGGTACTAATAATGATATAATAATGTGTATTGTTATATTAAAATAATGGGTTATAATGGGAATTGCGTAATGTTTCCAATGTTTCACAAATGATTCTTAAAGGGGGAATTAATATTAATGGGTATTGTTGTAATAAAATTAAATGGGTACTAATAATGATATAATAATGTGTATTGTTATATTAAAAATTAAAGGGTATTAATAATGATATAATAATGTGTATTGTCATAATAAAATTAAAGGGGTATTGTTTAAAAATGATAACAGTATAATGAGTATGTTAGAACAATAACGATTGGGTATTATTTCATAATATAACAATGGATATTGTTTCTCATAAATTGGCATTGTTACCATTGTGTACTTTTTACTTAAAAGATATAAAAGGGCGAGTAACAATAAACTGTATCAATCATTTGTAAAATTACAAATTGTTCTTTTTTCTAAGAAGAATTTCCCCGCCCCCTAGCAAAAATAGACTTTTTGTATTTACCACAACTTTTTGAAAAGAAAGTTGTGGCATAATATATTTTTAAAAAAAAATGCGTATGAATGAAAAAAAATACAGTTAACAAAATTTAAAAATTAACTACGTTAAACTAAATTAATATTATTTTATATCTATTTTATCTTTTAATCCCAAAAAATTATTAAGGTGCATTCCGTTAAAAATAAGTTATTTTGCACAAAGAAGAGTAATAAAATACATATAAAAAAAAAATTAAATCCATGAATTTTTTATATTAAAAGAACATATTGAGTTTTTAATTTTTTATTTTCTAAAATTTTTTTTATTTCAATTGTTATGATGTGTTGAGTTAATATTTAAGTGTGAATTATTAGCGAATGCAGCTGGAATTATGTTGTAGCGCAAAACTGCGAAGATTTCACTTAAAATCAGTTTCCTGACGTCTTTCATGCTTTTTGACACGCTTTTCAATTTTTAGGTTAATCCAGTTACTATAACTTTTTCAAATTGCATCTGTAGATCGAAATAAGTTGTATTATTTCAGTTGAATATTAGCCATTTTTAAAAGCATTTCTTTTTATTTCCAATGGCAGATTATGATCAGTTACAGTACACCTGAAAAATAAAAAAAAGAACA
>BPLR01004566.1:0-19838 GCA_021605095.1 Caerostris extrusa | reverse complement strand
TTTATAATTTATTCATGCAGTAAAATAATTCATTAAACACTTTCTCTAAGACTGTTAGAAACATAATTTAAAATTTGAAAGTAATTTTTTATAATTTGATTTCAGTATTTACAGTAAAAAAATTGTCTAATATTTTTTAAATGTTAATCAAAAATTAAATTTTATTTAAATTTTCAATCACTGATATTTTTAATTCAGTATGATTACCATCAAGTTAATTTTAATTAAACTTTTGAAAATGGAACGTTTTTATCAAACAAGTGATTTTAGAAATATCCACTTCTGTGCTTTTTAATTATAAAAAATAAATTTCGTATTTTTATTCATTTTTAACTTTTTTTTTTTATCTACTTATATTAGGTCAAACTTCATTTATAGAAAACGTTTGGTCTACATATCTTGAGTTAATTAACTTGCAATAAAAATGGATTTTTTTTTTACAAGTTTTTTGTGTTTTTTGTTACAAAAAAATACATTGATTTATAATGTTTAACAATTTTCTATACATAAACTTTAAAATCATTAAAATAAAATGTACGTAAATTAATAATATTTAATCATAAAATTCATTCACGGTATATAGTTATGAAAGATATAATTATGTACTGAAAAAAATATTAACTTTTTCTGATTTATTTTTTGTAATTAAGAGTAATTTACCGTTATAATATTTCTTCAACCATGAGATAAAATTTTATATATCTCTGTTAAAAATAATTAGAAAGTACAAAATGGTTATCAAAATAATGGAAATACTTATGAATAATAGTGACATTTAAGAATTCGCTTCGTAAACATTAAAATATAATCTTAGCTACCATTTTTTCAATTCTTTCTATTGGCTCACACTCTCCCTATATATATCTTGTTCAAATTTTCAATCGTTCATAAAATACTTTTTATTCAGCCACTCAAATTCAAATACATTTTTTTAACTTGTAGTGGATGACACTGGATGTTAATACAGTTTTTCAAATATTAATTCAGTAATTAGATTTAATTCACTAATTTTAATTTATTTTAGATTCAAGTTGCATGTATCTACCAATAGATGGCACCAGATAAACTTAAAAAAGCGAATGAAAGTTATTTATAAAGTACTTGCCGCACTATAGTGAAAAAAAGTAGGAACTGACTTAAATTTTTTTTTATATTACTTGTTGATATATAAGTATATATCATAGCAGTAAGAGGTAGAGTTACTGAAGTTGTATACATCTTGGATTTTTGTCAAAAGCGTAAAATGTCATACCTCACAGACTTTCAAAGGGACAAAATTATAGGAGCCAGACTAGTTGGAGCACTATGACCAAAACATCCCAGCCTTTAGGCGTTTTTAAAAAGATATGCTGGGTAAAGAAAAATTGAAGACGGAAAGAAAAGCTAAGTGGAAGAGCGACAAGTATTAAAGCAGAATGTGATGTCTCAAAAGCGAACAACTGCAGCAAAAATGACCGCAGTGTCAATAATCTTCATGAACAGGACCTAAGACAGAGCAGCCATTCCCAAGCCACTTGTTACATCTGAAAGTGCCAAAAGTCGTGTACAGTGTTGCCACAGCCACAAAAACCGGTCGATTGATAAGTGGAAGACAGTTAAGGCTCGTTCCCACCGAGGCGTGGGGCGCTTAAGCGAGAAGCGTTGACCAATCACTAGCCTCATCACATTCGCCTGAAACCAGTTTGAAATCCACCGCTTCGAGTTGACCCACTTTCAACTCGAAGCGGAACTTCACTAAGCGTAATGCTATTTCTGACGTTTCGCTGTGAAGGGGTCGAAAAAAATTTGTTTTGCCTGTCGCGGGAATCTTCAACTCTTCACGCCTCGGTGGGAACGAGCCTTTATAGGGTCAAACGAATCATCTATTACTCTTTTCCCCAAAACAGGACGGGGGCACTTTTGGAGGACACCTGCACAAGCATATGATCGTTGACTGTCTCTTTCCAAGTCAAGTATGGAAGTGGATCTTTCATGGCATGGGCAGTCATGTCGTGATTTTCTGTTGGACGAATCGTAACTCTGAAAAGAAGGATCACTGGGGAGAAGTACAGAAAAGTGGTAGCTGATAAGGTTCATCTTAGAATTCAAACTTTGTTTCCTGCAGAAAATGGAATTTTCGAGGATGTTAATGCTCCTATTCATGTAGCTGGATCAGTCAATCATGGCTTGATGAATAGGAGGATGTAGTGAAACCTCTACTTTGACCCATATAACCCACGATTTCAATATCATCGAACCGTGATGACCTATTTTAGAGATCAATCGGAATCGATATCCTCCACCGGCATCTCTCTCGGGACTTTCACAATATCTCCATCAAGAATGGTTCAGTATTCCTCTAAACACTATTAAGCACTTCTCCGATTCGATTCCCAGGCGAATTCAAGCTGTATTACATGCCAAAGGCGGTACTACGCCATATTAGTAAAGGATACTTTATAACTCTAAGTTCTAAATGTTTCCATTATTTTGATAATCATCTGTATGCCTATTGATTGCATACAGAAAAAGAAATAATATTTTTTGTATTATAGTTAGAACTATAGCCTAACCAACATTAAAATATAATTTGATTTATACAGATTGATTGCTTCTCAATGACTTTTATGATATAACATCAAATACTATTTAAAATTCTTGAATATTTTAAAAACAGGGTGATTATAACTAAAGGCCCACTTTCAAAATGCTGTAAAACAAAAAACACTAGTCAAAATGAGTTTAAATTTGAACTGAAGAAACTTGAAGAAGGGAAAAAAAAGTATCAAAGAAGAGTATCAAAAAAAGTTTCCACAGTGTATTAATAGACAACTCAGCAAGCGGCATAAAGAAAGGAAATTCGGCTGCCAGTGATGTTTTGAATCGAAATTATAACGTATGTGGCATGAGTTGCACATTAAACCAACTGTAGTGTTCAATGTGCTTCATTGTTTCGGGTTTTTGACGGAAAAAAATGGACCACTTTTAGTGGAAAGCCCATCCACCATGGCAAAGGTTGGACTGGAAACATCGGTGGGACTTATTATTGATGCCGTACAATTTCCCCTTCTTCAATTCAAATGTGAACTCATTGTAACGAGTGTTTTTTTTTTTTACAGTATTTTGAAGTGGGAATTTAATTATGATCACCCTGTACTATAAAATCATAGACGATTTGATATATGTATGACCAAATCTTCCAATTTGTTCCTATTTTCGTACAGAATTGGTATTTGCAGAAATACATTGACATATTACTCAGTATCAATATTATTTTCGAAAAATAGCAAATCCATAAAATTCCATTTACAAGTGTCTTGATACATTGAATAAGTTAATTAAAACTGAACGATTTACAAGAAAAATACTGGTTTTGGACGTATAAAGTCAATTTTTTTTTCTTTCAGAAAATAAAAGACATTTTGTGTCAAATCTATAAGAGGTTCAATTTTCTAACAAAATATTTTTAGAAAGAATTATTTCGTTTTTTCTTCGTTATCGGTAAATGGGAATGCGAGTACTTAGAATTGAATTTAATTAAAATTCCTGACAGTTTCCGAAGATTAATGTCAGGGGCAATAAAAAATATTATGTTTTCATTATTCAAAGTTGCGGAAGGAGTTTTAGCTGCAAAAATTTGCAACAAAAATCCATTTAGTATTTGGAGAAGAAGAGGCAAATCTAATTGGAATCTCTTGCACTGGAGCAAAAAAGGAATCCTAAACCTGAAGGCAGAGAAGAAGCTCTAAATATTCTTTTATATCTGCAAGATAATTTTTAGGTATCTTGTTTTCTTCTTCGTAAAAATTGAATACAAACATTAGATAAATGGAGTAATAGGTTTTCTTGGAAACAAAGTATATCAAACATTTACATACCGATTTTTAACGAGATATTTAAAAGTGTCGGTTTACATAAATTTATCATCATTTCTTTTTTAAAATGGAGTAAAAAAAAAAAAAATCAAAAGATAGTTTGAGATAATATTTCATCAAATAAATGATTTTTGTAAGAATAATTTAAAGGTAATATTTTTTATATTAGATTCTATTTCACAGCTTACGCTATAAAAATTAAAATTTAAAAAAATTCTGCTGTATGTTTTCGAATATTAAAAAAAAAAAATTTCATTTTATCTAAATACATAATGCAAACGATTTGAAAATATTTATATGTATTAGCTAAACATTATCTTTTTCTGATAAAATGTGTGAAAAACTATTATTTGTAAAAGAATATCGAAATAATATTTCATAAAAATAGTTTAAATAATATATTTTCTTTTTATATAACGCTAGATGAACATTAAAAATATAAATTAAAAATAAAAATCTAAATTTGAAATACAAGTATATCAGCAGATTTTAATTCAAATTAAAAAAAAAATGACTTAGATACTTCAGTAAAATCTATCTGCATTGTTTTTATTTTTGTTAATGTATATTATATATATATATATATATATATATATATATATACATACACTGAAGTGACAAAAGTCATGGGATACCTCTTAATATCGTGTCGGCCCTCCTTTCGCCCGGCGAAGTGCAGCAATTCGACGTGGCATGGACTCAACAAGTCGTTGGAAGTCTTCTGCAGGAATATTGAGCCATGCTGTCTCGATAGACGTCCATAATTGTGAAAGAGTTGATGGTGCAGGATTTTAGGCACGAACAGACCTCTCGATGATGTCCCATAAATGCTCGATGGGATTCATGTCGGGCGATCTAGGTGGCCAGATCATTCGTTGGAATTGCCCAGAATGTTCTTCAAACCAATCGCGAACAGTTGTGGCCCGGTGACATGGCGCATTGTCATTCATAAAAATCCCATCGTTGCTTGGGTACATGAAGTCCATGAATGGCTGCAAGTGATCTCAAGTAGCTGAACATAATCATTTCCAGTCAATGTTAGGTCCAGTCGCACCAGAGCACCAAGTCCATGCCATGAAAAAAACAGCCCACACCATTACGGAGCCACCACCAGCTTGAACAGTGCCTTGCTGACAGTTTTGGGTCCCTGGCTTCGTGGGGTCTGCGCCACACTCGAACCCTACCATCAGCTCTTGCCAACTGAAATCGTGACTCATCGGACCAGGCCACGGTTTTCCATTCATCTAGGGACCAACCGATATGCTCACGTGCCCACGAGAGTCGTTTTGTCAGTAAAGGCACTCGAGTCGGTCTTCTGCTGGAATAGCCCAAGAAGGCCAAATTTCTCCGCACAGTTCTAACAGACAAGTCCCTTGTACGTCCCACATTGATTTCTGCGGTTATTTGACGCAGTGTTGCTTGTCTGTTAGAATTTACGACTCTTTTTGCAGACGTCGCCGGTCTCGGTCGTTAAGTGCAGGCGGTCGAGCACTGCGCTGTCCATGGTGGGATGTTATGCCTGAAATTTCATACTCTCGGCACACTCTTGACACAGTGGATCTGGGAATGTTGAATTCCCTGACGATTTCCGAAATGGCATGACCCATGCGTCTAGCTCCAACTAACATTCCGCGTTCAAAGTCTGTTAATTCCCGTCGTGCGGTCATCATCACGTCAAAAACCTCTTCACATGAATAACTTGAACAGAAATGAAAGCTCTACGAAAGCACTGCGCATTTATACCTGTTCTACGCGATGCTACTGCCATCTGAAAATTTGCATATTGCTATCCCATGACTTTTGTCACTTCAGTGTATATATACACACAATAATGCAAGTGTCATTAATTATTAAAATAATATGAATTACTAAATATTTATGAAAATTAACCTTTTATTACATTCCAATAGGATAATTAAAAATAAATTTCGATAGATTTATTTCTATAATATTAATTAAAATTTAAATAGATTTATTTCATATACACTCATATACATCTTATATTCATATATATGTGAGGGTATGAATTAATGGAGATGTTATTAATTATTAAAATGCGAATTACTAAATGTTTATCAAAATTATTCCTCTTTTAGATTTGAAAAGATAATTAAAGATAAAAACTTTATTTAAACATATGCTTTATTTTTATAATCATAATAGTATACAATATCCTACCCTATATAATTTTTATTTTAATTAATTTCACACAACATTAAAACTGTAAATGTATTTAAATGATGTAATGCACGTGCCATTAATTTTTAAAAAAAAATATGAATTTCTAAATATTTATCCAAATTTTCCTTTAATACATTTGATAAGGATAATTAAAGTTAAAACAAAAATTCCTTAACGTAGTTGCGTCATTCAATTTCTTATGCGTCTAGCCGATTTAATCTTAATTAAGAAGTAACTGTATCTGAATCATGAGTCATTTATTTTTGATGTAACTGTATGTTAGAGTTTATAACAATGAAAAATACTTTTCCATTATAATTATTTCAATTTACAAAAGTATCTATCATTCGAAAAATTAATTCTGGAATATATTCGAAAATAACACAGTAAATAATTAAGCTTCATCATATTAAAAGCTTTTATTATGTATAAAAATGTATTTAATTTTTGAAAATAAAATGTTTTTATTATATCCTGTAAAACTTACTCTCTGATATATGTTTATGCACTAATCTTGAAGAATATGTTAATTTATCAAAAGCGCCTACTCAGTGATTGTGAAAACCGAACATATATCTATCAGATCAACATTTAAAAAGTACGAGCTAAAAAGAAAATATATTTAAATTTGAGAAATATTCCCTTTTTTATTTAAAATTGGGGAAATATACTAAACGTATAATTATAAATGAATTACTCTCTTCACAATTTACGAATGTTATTTTTCTTTAATGTTTGATTAGATTAATTAAAAACGATTTAATTCGAGGAGAAAACATTTTAAGATAAATTAAAAACAATTTTAATTAACATTTTAAGATAATTATTTCTATTATTTTTAAAATGATAGAGATTTAGTGTTGCTTACTATCCGCAATTTTCGATAAATAGAATTAAAACTTTATTTTGTTTTGTTCAATATTATCTTTATAAATTTATAATAAATGTTTTTTGTAAAAATTAAATATAAATGTAATTTAATTTACTATTATTTAAATAATATATTATTTATAAAATTAATATTCTAAAAATATTATATATTTAATTAATATAAATATTTCTGCTATATATATGCATTATAATAAAAATAATAATATTTTTAATATAAATAATATACATTTAATAATATTTTTTAATTATATAGAATTTTTTTATCATTGTACTTAGTTTTCAAATAATTGTAATTTTTTCATTAGTCAAATTTTTTTAAGAACAATAATAAAACGATCTACTATAAAACGTATATAAAGCAATAATTAAATAAATTAATAAACTTTAACATAAAATGCACAAATAAATAATAAACATAAATTTATAAAACAGAAATATTTTTAATGTATTATTAGCTATTTTCATCGTACGATTTTATTGTATAAACTTTTTTTAATATAAATTTAATTTAATTTATAACTAATAAATAAAATTTTGGTTAAATTAAAAAATCGCTGATTATATTTTAGATTTATTTTTAAAATAAATATATCAAAATAAATAGATATTCATCAGCTATATTAAATAAAAGATTAATATCTTAGTTATTAAATAAAATAAAATATTAAATTAATGTATATATATATATATATATATATATATATGAATTTTTAGAATGTGTGATAAAAAATTTAAGAAAACGTATTTTGTTAAAAAGTTTGAGATAAAATTTAAAGAATACACTCATCATCATTGCCGCAACAGCCTCATGGTAGGCCAAGGCCGTCTGCCTTCTGGCATATTTCGAGACAGGTGATGTTTATTTTTTATTTTTACTGAGTAAAGTGAATTTTGAACCACTACAAATATTCATGGCACCGCCGGTACTCGAACCAGAAGCATGTGGCCCCAATCGCCAGACACTCGGCCATCAGGTAGCAAAATTACACTCATCATCATCGTCGACGGAACATCCCCATTATAGGCCAAGGCCGTCTGCCTACTGATAGATTACTAGATGCTTTTCTTTTACTGGGTAAGGTCTTCAGCCTTACTTCCAACGGTCAACAGCCATATTAGACTGGGACCTACGTTTAAATTGGATTCCGAACCACTACAAACATCTATGGAACAGCCGTAGCTCGAACCCAAAAATCTGTGGCACCGAGTGCCAGAAAGAATATACTGCATTTATAAAATATCTATCTAAATGTAAACAATATGTCAGAGTTTTTTTATATGTTTTATCGAAAATAAAAACCAAATATGAAATGTTAGACAAAAGAGCAAATAGCTATGATAAAAATGGGCAAACGGCCTTTACGAAAATGGATTGGTAATAAGCCGTATAAATTAAGTTCATAAAATGTGTTATGTTTTAAAGTTTTCAATTAATTTAAATTTAATTTAAAAATATAAAATAATAATACATAATGTAATATAAAAAAGAATAAAAATAGTTTATTAATAAAAAAATAATTTTAATTAATTATTTTTTTAAAAATTAACTTAAATAATTTAAAATTAAATAAAAAATTTCAATTTAAAATTAAGAAATTTGGTATTAAATAATTTCGAATTTTATTACTTTAATATATAAATAATTAGTTTAATAAGATAATAAATACAATGTTATTAAGATTTGCAACAAGCAATGTCTATTAAAGTACTGTATAAAAATAATAAATTCAGATTAAATTTGATTTTATTTCAGATTACAATGTTTTATTATGTTATCAAAGCAAAAATTCGAATTTAAAATAACGATGCATATATATTTATATTTATTTATTAAATAAAGCTCAGTTAATAAATCGTCTTACTGATAAAAGAAACACCCTATAAATAATTTGGAAAACTGCAGAGAGAAAGGTATATAAAGATAATTAGGTAAAAATTGAATAAAAGCAAAAATAAAAACATAATTTTACGCTTCATACTTTTATTATAAAACGCCATCATTTTGATAAAGTGCAGGGAAATCATAATCCCATCATTAAGTCTGGTCTCTTGAAATTTTTAACAACGCCGAAAATTCCAGAACGAAAGAGGATGGCATCATAACAACCGGTGTGATAGCGGTGATAAATAACATTCCATTAATAACGCGAAAGAATCCCATCGTTGCCATCCCGCTGAAACAAAAACCGCAGTTCAATTTCGAGGCCATTTTTCTTCGAGCCATTTGACGATATGCTTCGAAGTAGCGATAATTTTTCACCGGAGCCTTCGCATTTTGGAATTTTTATGTTTTTAAAAGGCATTGTTAATTTTTCCAGGAATTCTAGAACGTTTTTGAAGCAAACCAGAAGAACTATTTTTAATGCGAAGGTTTTTTAGAAAACGTCTGCTAATATTTCATTTAAAGAATTTTTTTTTTTTTACTGAAAAATAAAACTCGTCTGCCACTTTTTTATTAAGGTTATTTTTATACTTATTATCGAAATTTATTTATATGAATTATTTTTTTGGTTTTTTTATAGAAAAATAAAGTTCGTCTGCTTTTTTTTTTTTTGCATTTTGGAATTTTTATGTTTTCAATAGGCCTTGTTAATTTTTGCGAAATTCTAGAACGTTTTGGAAGCAAACCAGAAGAACAATTTTTAATGCGAAGGTTTTTAGGAACATTGTTAATATATTATTTTTGCATATTTTTTTTTTTATAGAAAAATAAAATTGGACTGCCATTTTTTTTTTTTTTTTTCAGCATTTTGGAATTTTTATGTTTTTAAAAATTGTTAATTTTTCCAGGAATTCTGGAACGTTTTGAAGCAAAAAAGAACAATTTTTTAATGCGAAGGTTTTTTTTTTTTTTTAAAAAACGTCTAGCTAATATTTCATTTAAGAATTTTTTTATTATAGTAATGCTTTTATATGAATTTTTTTTTACGAATAGTTGAAGTTGTAGTTAAAAAGTTAGTTTTAGTTCACGATATGTCAAAAAAATGTTTCGTTTGATCGTTTGGCAACATTCCATTCTCTGCTTATTTTTTCTTCAGTCAGAAGTGTAGTTATGTTATTTATCAACGGGACATATATTGAAAAATTTGAAGAATAGTCAAAAATAGAAAATATAATGGTGTCTTTCTTCTGACCTAAATAAGTTTGATGATAATGTTATTTTGTATTTCAGTTAGGATTAGGGATTGCAATATCGGACCAAAAGTTCAATACCGGTATTCGGTATTTTTTAGATCTTAATACCGGGATACAGGTTTTAATACTGGTATTAGAAATTTTAGAAAAAGAAAAGCAGGTGTTTTTTTGTTTTATTTTCCAGTTTTATTAGAGCATGTAAATATCACAAAAATAATTGTAACTTATAAAGAATCACGAAAAAGTAAAGGAACATCTTATTTATTTAAATCTCAAAAAAAGTGTAAATATTCAGTAAATACATTCAGTCTGTGGTACTATTACAAATTTTTGAAATGTGATCCTAAGAAACATAATGCCTCAAGTGCACTATCATTAAGTCTGGAACGTAATTTTGTGCAAAAATTACCAGCTGTCGAAAACGCTCTTTCAGCATCTACGCTAGTTGGTGGTACTGTTAGCAATGCGCGATATACTTTTTTTCCAAGTATTTACCTCTAAATGCATCATCTTCACATAAATCTATTTCTCGTCGGATTGTTTTAGATACAGCTGATTTTTGTATTGTATCTCGGTTTGTTGATATTTTTTTAGTTATCGCTAATTCTAACTTTTGTTCAAGAGACAATTTTCACAATCAACATTAGTGTCATTATAATCTTCGATAACTGTACTGAATTCGGAATAAGAATAAGAATTTCACAAATAAGAATTCACAGATAAGAATTTTAAATTTCTAGTAAATACCGAAAACCGGTATTTAAAATTGTGAATACCGGTATTACAAAACTGTACAGAAATGGCTCAAAATACCGGTATTCGGTATCCCGGTATTGCAATCCCTAGTTAGGATAAATTGACATGTTTATTGATATTGTAACGTCTCGGCCTATACTAGACCTAATACGTCTTGAAGAAGAGGGCCACTTATAGGCTCGTGGGAACACTTTAAATTTTTATTTACAACCATTATATATATATGTACAGAACTCTAGATAAATACAAATTATTATTTCCAAAAAATGAAAATTTAAGATTTAAATGTGATTCACAAATGCAGTTTACTCCAGGGACAGATAATTTCGAAGTTCTTGAGTCTACAACGAATATGTTTGCGGAAGACCTTAGTTATCATACGGCGTGATGTAGGAAACAACAAGGTGGTCATTTTGAAAACAGGCGGATAATTCCGGTCTATTCTGTCACTTCAAAAAAAAAAAAAAAAAACACTCTTTGTCTACTCGTCGCAGAACTCTCTGCTGTTTTTTCAAAAATCTCCCTTTAAGAAAATCCGTCAAGAGGGGAGAGTCATCTTACCTCACTTCTCCTTGGGGGAGATACTTTCTCAGTCCATGATCTATCACCAAACACGATGCAACAACCCATGGCGTAGTACATATTCCATCTGTAATTGTTTCGACCTGTGAAGGTCGCACAGATAATAGCTAATTTCTTGAGGTCTCATTATCCATGACACTGAATATCTGCTATCAGATTTGAGTGACAGGTTGCTCTCATAGGTACGAAACACTAATTGCATGTAATTTAACTATCCCCAACATTGCTTATCTGCTGTCAAATTTGAGTATTGGTTGTTATTATGTACTTGATAAAGAACATTAATATCTCTCTCCTGGAAGTAAAATGCTACAACTCTTCCCATGGAAAAATTTCTAATTCGATTCTTACGGATGAATAACAATCTTGGATATTGAAAACTATACGGATGAATAACAATCTTGTGATTCATCCGTATCCAGTTTTAAAATCAGTAATTTTAGCTCCATTATATGTTTCAAAATTTAATTGTCAGCATCAATCAAGACTAAAATTTAAATCACATAAAATTATAATATTTGAAAAAAATTGTCATCCTCATGTTTGTATTTGCTTGCCTATATACATAAAATAAGACATAAACAAGTGGTGAAATCTGTATTTCTTAAAACTTAAAATTACGGAATTTATAGGTAAAAATATTTTCCTGAATTCATCATTTTTTAGCATAAACCCAAAAATTACTAAAAGATTCTTTGTTATTATTTTTAAATAAAAATATTTTATTGAATGTTACGATTACGCACAATTTAGTTCAAGAATTGTCTGCAAAATATTTACGTATAGGAATCACGTCACAATGACTTAAAAACTCAATAAATATTTTATAATATACTATAAGTCAGATAATGTTAATGAAAATTATTATTTAACTTTTAATATAACAAATTATTTTCAATTTATGTTTAGAAATGTTCCGAAAATTAAAATGGCAAATTTTGTTCCTTTTTTAATGTTTTTTTCAGATGTTCTGTTATATGAGATAGACATTATTTTTTTTCACATTATAAATTTTTAAATTTTTTATTTGTGTGTACACAAATAATTCGTATCGATTGTTAATCTTTTGATAAGGCTTTGATCTTTATTTTTAAAAAAAATAGCATATTTTGAATCAATTTCTTAAATTCAATTTCTATTTTTAATGGGCACCAAACCGGAAACCAAATGACTAGATTCACTACTTTTTTAAGATATATTTTTAAAATTTTTGCCTATTGTGTTTTCATTTTGTTTTTAAATCTATATGTTTAAGATATTTTATGTTTTGATGCATCAAAACTATGCTCTCTGTTGATTTTTAAGAAAATGCTTTTTAAATATTATTTCTTTTAAAAATATTTTATGAAAGCAAATGATTACTGAATTGAGAATTTTATAGAACACATTATATTATACCTTTAGTGATATGTAGTTTTTCAACAGAACAAAACAATTAAAATATAAAACATTTCACAGATCATAGAATTAAAAGAACACTAGATAATGATATTGCATGTTATGCTATTTCTTTATCAGTCATAATTTTTTAACATTTTAATTTTTAATATTTTTGTAATTTAAATCAGCTTTTTTTTTAAAGCAAACGATTATTGAATTGAGAATTTTATTGAACACATAATATATTTTTTTAGTGATGTGCATTTTAAAAAGAACAAAACAATTAAAATATCTACTGTTCTTTTAATTCCATGCTTTTATGAGATGTTTTATAATGGTATTGCATTTTTTATGTTACTGCTTTATTAGTTATAATTTATTTAACATCTTAATTTATTTTTGTGAATATAAATAAACATTTTATGAAAGCAAGCACTAATTTTCAATGAAATTAATTAAATAATAAAGTTTCATTTAAAATTAACCGATAAAATTTTTATATTTAATTAACTTATAAAACATTTTACTTGATTTTCTGCAACACATTAGATAAAAAATTAATGAATTCCGCAAAATAAAATTGGATTTCAAAGTTTTATTGTTTGAATATTTCGTTATATGTTTGAATTTGTTCGTTAATTGATAGTGATTTATAACTTGCATATTTCTTTTGAGAAATGAATTAATTTTTATGGATTTATTCAATTATTAATAAACAAAGACTAGTTTTTCTGGGCCATAAAGCAAATGCTAAATTGTTTAAATTTTACAATATAATAATCAAATTTGAAACTTTTTTTTCAATCAATTTCTTTATATGAAGCCTTTTAAAATAGGCTTCGACTATTTTTGTCTTTTTTATTGGTTGGTTTCCATTTTCTACTTACCAATAAAAGCCTACCTTTCTCTTTATATCGAGTTTCGATCACCGCAACTCACTAAGAAAATAGAACTTGAATTTACGGGGTTAATTTCAAAAACCTAAGTAATTCGAAAAACAAAGAACAAAAAAGTTCGTGGAAAGAATTCCAAAGTGCTTGCTCCAGTTTCATGTTTATTATTCTTTCACGTTCTAATATAAAACAGTTCTTTAACGCATTATTTTGAACTCACCATTTGCTTTTTGTGTCCACAATATCGATAAATAAACATAAGATGACATATGGCAGTGACAATGATTAATACCTTAATAGTTTTGGCCTAAACATGTTGTTTACTTGTGATTTCATTAAAACTTTAGCTGAAAAGTTTTAAACTAATATTCTTATTTTCTGCCTTATTTATTTTTGTAAAAACAGGAATTGAGTTGAAAAGAAAGTGAATAAGAAGTTAGTTTAAACTATGCCTTTATAAGTTTTGAATTAATTACTTTTATTATGCATTATTTAAAAATGTTGTCTTAAAGGTGAGTATACGCTATCTTCAAATTGGCTATGACGTAAGACTTTTATTAACCAGTGGAAAACTACCTAAACTTTTTAAGACATTTAAATATTATATTTATTAAAAGTGCTTTTATATTTAAAAAACGTCCAATTACAGTATACCTTTTGTTTTGAGAATTATCAGAATTTCGTTTTGTTCGGTCGTACTCTAATAAAATCAATAAATGGGAAATATAACATAAAACTATTTATTGTTATTTAAATACATAAAATAGGCTTAAAAATACAATATTAAATCTGATTTCAGATAAAAATATAAAATCACTAGTCACAACGACAAAAAATAATACAAGCTGAATAAAAGCAAATTGATACACAAAAACCTTAAATCTGTTCTCGATAGTTTTGTTAGTATAAGAAGACACAAACCATAAAAACAATGCCGTATAAATATTAACAAGTTAACCTGAAGATTAATAGTGGTCCCCAAACTTGAAATCTGATACGAAATCTAATACTAATATCTAACCAACACGGCAAAATTAATACTAAATAAAAAAGGAGAGTAATCTTAAATTTGCTCGTGGTAGCTTTGTCCGTTCTCGCATTATGGGTGTAAGACTCAAACCAAAAATGCCGTCTAAATAACAAGATAAATCCAATTTAACTGGAATAGATTCATACTGGTCCACAAACTTTAAATCCAACACAAAAATCCGATTTCATTGTAAAAAACAGTATTGAATAACTGCTTTTGTAACATTCCGCAATGGTAAAAACAGTAAAACTAACGAAATAAAGCAAATTAATACTGAAGAATCTTGAATTTTTCATTGGTAACTTCGTAGTTTTTGTATTGCTGGCAAGAAGACGAAAAAGCGTCTAAATATTAAGATAAATCAACTTAAAACTAGAAGATATTCCTACTGATCCCCAAACTTCAAATTTAAAATATTCTAATTTCATAAAAATAATATATTAAATTAGTACTCCAAAATTCTCAACTTTAAAATGTTAGGTTCCCAACTGCAAGAAAGGAGAATAAAGCAACTTAATACAGAAGAAACCTGAATTTGCTAGTGGCAAGTTTTGTCGTTTTCGCATTGTTAATGTCAGAAAGACCCTAACCTAAACTAAAAATGACGTTTAAATATTAAGATAACTTAAACATATTTTAAACTTATCCAGTTATCTTAATAGTTATTAGGATAATATTATATTAACTGGAAAAAATTCCTACCGGTGTCCAAACTTTACATCCATTACAAAATTTGATTTTAGGAAAACACTTTATTGAATCAGTGCTTTTTTGTTATGTAGCCCAATGGTAAAAATGACTTAAAAAATAAAATGGCCGAATGGCTGGCGCGCTCTGGCACCCGGTACCACAGGTTTCGGGTTCGAGTCACGGCGGTGCCGTGGATGTTTGTAGTGGTTCGGAACCCCTTTCGGTCCCGATCTAACATAATCGTAGAGCGTTGCGGGGGTACTGTTGCTCCGCGTCCATCGCTTATCTTCAAGCCACACGCATCTCCTGGATAGTGCTAAGTCAGTAACGTCGGTGCAACGCTTGCCTTAAAGCATCAAAGACAATTATCTAAATGTTTACCAGCTGCATTGGAATAAAAAAATATTCTGTTTATATGTAGTAATAATTATGATTCACGAATCATAATCATTCATATGCAATATTTTTCAATTCCTACTACTACTCATATATATATATATATATATTGTCAATTTTTCAATCGTTAATAAAATATTTTTTTATTCATTCACTCAAGTTCAAATACATTTATTTAAACTTGTAGTATAACACACTTACTTGATGTTAATGCAGTTTTTCAAATATTAATTCATTAATTAAATTTTAGGTTTATATTAGGAAATTTTTATTTATTATTTTATGTAGGAGAAAAATTCTTTATATAAGATATTTAGCAGGAAGTAAATTTAGGAATAAATACCGTCAGTGACGGGCGTGAAGATCACTGGAAAAAATTCTTTTTCGGATTATTTTTTTTTTTTTCACTGGGCTCTAGTGTGAGTCTAGGAGGGAACAAAATGGAAAAGGAAGCGTTTGAATAAATTAGTGAGTGGCATGGAAAGTTTGCATGTGAGAGAGAGAGAATTTTCTAACTTAAAAAAAATTAATGAAAATTATTTATAAAGGACTTTCTGCAATACAGTGAAAAAAAAATTGACTTAAAAATTATTTTATATTACTTGTTTCATTATGTTTTCAAACAAGCCCTAACAATATATTTTTTACGGTTTGTAGAAATTTTTTAATACCCTTTTCCCAGAGCTACATTTTGTTCATATGTAATAATAATAATAATAATTCACCTATATGCAATATTTTTCTTACTTTTACAAATACACTTGTGTGCCAAAACTTAAGTAACAATGTAAAAATTTAGCAGATAGCCATGAAATTGCAGAAAAGGAGGTCTGGAGATCAGTACAATGAACATGTAAGTCAGTAAAAACGTCATGCGTATGCAAATATCAGGAACGAAACTTCGGAGGCGACGTGATCGTACGCAAAACGCGTGATGTCGGCGCGCAGTTCAACAGTAGAATAAAAGGAAGGACGGAGACGCAATTCAACATATTCGCTGAAAGTGCTAGTGAGTCAGTTTGTGAAATATAGCTGGAAGAAATATGGCTAGAAGAAATCACCTGGACGACTTCACACGTGGAAGAATGATCGGAAAGCTGGAGGTCACCAGTGTAGCTGCAGAGTTCGAATCAACAAAAGTGTCGTTTCGCGCACTTGGAAAGCGTTCCAAACCGCAGGTACAGCTGTTAGAAAGGTTGGTGGTGGCCGCCCGAGGAAGACAACTGCAGGGGATGACCGATATATCGTCCTGCAGGCGAAAAGAGGCCGACAGCAGTCAGCAAGCGCTATTGTTCAGCAACTCTGTACAGCAACGGGGCGACAAGTGTTGCGGTTTACTGTGGCCAGACGCCTTCACAAAGTGGGCCTATTCGCCCGCCGTCCTGAACGCTTCCTCCCATTGAAAGTTGGCCACCTACGCCACCGTTTACAGTGGTGCAGAGAGCACAAAAACTGGACAACTGATCAATGGAGTCGTGTCCTCTTTACGGATGAGAGTCGGTTCTGTACTAGAAGCGATTCTCGACGCGTTTGATTTGGAGAGAGGTCGGGACCCGGTTTTATCCCAGTAACCTCATGGAAAGACACCGATATGGTGGTTCTGGAGTTCTTGTCTGGGGAGGCATTTTGCTGAACAGGCGAACTGAGCTCCACGTTTTCGACAGAGGGTCTTTAACCGGGGATCGCTATTGTGAGGAGGTACTCCTTCCCCATGTGCGTCTGTTCCGAGGTGCCATTGGCCCAGACTTCATTTTTATGGATGACAATGCACGGCCACATCGGACTCTTGCTGTTGAGGAGCTACTGGAATGTGAAGATATCACTCGAATGGATTAGCCAGCGTACTCCCCAGATTTAAATCCCATCGAACATGTGTGGGATGCTTTGGGGAAACGCATTGCAGCACGCTTACATCCTCCGGAGAACACCCAACAACTCAAACAGATGCTGATTGAGGAATGGGCACTCCTACCGCAAGAAATGTTGCACCAGCTGGTTCTGAGTATGCGGAGACTGTGCGAAAGCAACCATTGCAGTGAGGGGAGGGCATATCCCATATTAAGGAACATCTGCTTGTTGTTCTTCCTCTTGGATAGACAATCATAAATCACGATACTGTGCGTTCAATAAAGCTTGTTTTTGTTTGATTCCATACCGTATGCATTGTATTCCTTTTTCAGCGCCGATGCTTTCGTCATCCTTTACGTACATAATACTCTTCCCTCATTTCTGAATGTCATGTCTCTCAGATGATTTCTCGTGGAGTTATGGTAAAAACCCACCTGTTGCTTAAGTTTTGCACACCAGTGTAAAACCATAATCAGATAATGCTGGATAATTCTTAGCCCATATTACTAATATACCATTACACTGGTATAATTATTCATCTTCCAAACCCCGAGATGACTCAAAAGCATGGAAACAAGACAAGATTCTTCTTTTTGTAGTTGAATAAAAATAAATAAAATAAAAAAAGAAAATCTAAGATGGATACTCCTTTCGCATGAATTTTAAAATTTCTTTTATCCAGGCACGCTAATAATTAGATTGAGAACAAACAGTGGAAACTGCCTTTGCGTAAACTTTTAACCAGACTTCCCCAAAAAAGAAAAAATAAAAAGAGCATGTCACGTTTTTCTCTAAAAATAAATAGAATTAGGAAGAAGTTTTGAGCGGAATGTTAATCAAAAATGCTTTTTCTTTGGGCCCTTTATTTAATGGAAAGTTCAGTTTCGGAATGTTTAGGAGGGTAAAAATAACGATATTCATTGGTTTAAAGGGGAAAACGCAATATTAAAAATAAAAGGATAATTTCATTTTCTGCTGGGAAAAAAAAAGGAACAACACGTTTTCTTAAAACATAAAGCAGAATTAGAAAAATGATTAGGATGGTCATTGCTAATGCATGTACATACGAGAAAATGCCTGCTTCGGATTAAAAATGAAATGCAACTTTATTAGTTATGAATAAGCATTTGAATATTTTTAATTGGCGACTTTTTCTTGTTTTATGCTTTTTTTCTCTTTCCTGTAGTATATTACAACTGCTTATAAATAAAAATAATAACATTTCTGTTAAAGATATCGTTATATTTAATACAGGGGTAGATATGATATATGAGACGCTGGTTCTCACGACAAAATCTGAAAGATATTTTAGCATTTTTTTTCCACGGTAAGAAATATAGTATTTCCGTTCCCAGAGGAAAGTAATGTATATTCTTTAAGAAGTGCATGTTAACAATCTATAACTCAAATCTCGCAGCAGATAAGCAGTTTCATTGGATATTTATACTACATACAATTAGTGTCTTGTACTAATGAGAACAACCTGTTACTCCACATCTGATAATCATGTAATTAGCGATAGTCTGCTCGACCTTCACTGGTAGAAACAATTACAGATGGAATATGGATTAGATCATGAGTTGCTGCATCATGATTAGAGATAGACCATGGGCTGAAGAAGTGTCCAATCTAATAGATATGATACATGAGACGCTAGTTCTCACAATAGAAACTGAAAGATATTGTAGCATTTTTTTCCCGCAGGGGAGAGATATAATTTCCATTCCGAAGGAAAAGTAATGTATATTCTTTAACAAGTGAATAATAACAACCAACAGTCAAACGGACAGCAGATAAGCAGTTTCGTTGATAGTAATGCTACATACTACTTATTGTCTTATGCTAATGAGAAGAGCCTGTCACTCAAATACTCAAATCTGATAGCAGATAATCTGGTGTTAAGGATAATGTGTTATCATGAATTCATCATCGGCTCAATTGTACGTGGAATATGGACTGGAGAGGGGCAGTGAAACCTATTGCTGTACGCCACTCGGTGCAACAGGGTTTAGGTCAGGTGTTCGATTTCGAAGGGTTTTTGAGAATGACAGTTCTGAAGGTCTCTTTTGTTGAGTTCTAGAGTGTTGTTTCTCTTTTTTTGTGAAGAACAGCCTGGAGATTGCGCTTGCTTGCAGAGTGATTTCGTGTATCACGCCGTGTTACTTAAGGTCTGCCACTGGCATTAGATTCGTCGTAGACTGG
>BPLR01004565.1:0-23502 GCA_021605095.1 Caerostris extrusa | reverse complement strand
TTTTAATGTTTATTTGATTACAATTTTTAACAAGTTATGTTCCAATACTTTTACTAAATACAGTTGTGTTGGAGATTTTACAAATGAAACTTGAAAACAAATCCATTAAAATGAGATGCATATACACTCATGTCCATAAATTAAGGATAATGATGTTCAAGCAAAGAAAGAGACAGAAGCAAAACAAATTTGACTTATTTGTAAAGTCTATTTATTAAACAAAAGGTAAAGAGCAAAAAAGATGCTATATGTTTGACATAATTAATAAAAATTGCGATTTTTACTCCCTGGAGCAAATTTCAAAAAAAAGAACCTATTTACAAAAAATAGTATAACATGGTTAGTATGAAGGTTAATATGGAGTACATCTCCCGGACGATGCAATACAGGCCTTACAACGCCTTAGGCATGTTGAGTATCAAATTATCAATCTGATCTTGGGGAATATTACACCACTCCTCAAGCAATGCCCTCCGAAGTTCCGGTTGACAGGTGGGAGGGGTTGACGGGCTGCAATTCGTCGGCCAAGCATATCCCACACATGCTCTATTGGATTCAAGTCTGGTGAGTACGCTGGCCAATCCATACGGGTGATATCCACCAATTGAAGGCATTCGTCTACAATGTTTGCACGGTGAGGACGGGCGTTGTCATCCATAAACAGAAATTCAGCTCCCATGGTGCCCCGAAACAAACGGACATGTTGTTCCAGAATGACATCCCGATAGATGTGGCCTGTCATCGTTACACTCTGAACATGCAGGTCAGTTCTGAAACAAAGAATAATTCCTCCCCAAAAGAGTCATCCTGCACCACCGTAACGGTGTCGCTCAATGGTGTTCTCTTGGTGGTAACGGGTACCTGGCGCTCTCCATATGAAAGTCCGGCGAGAATCAGACTGCAAACTAAACCTGGACTCGTCGGAAAACATCACACAAAACCACTGTTGCGGTGTCCACAATGCATGCTCTCTACTCCAGGTTAATCGCAGGCGACAGTGAGTTGCGGTACGTGGAACACATCTGACAGGCCTACGAGCATATAGACCAATGTGCCCTAAGCGTCTGTACAGGGTCTGCCTTGAAACTGTCGTACCGGTAGCTGAAGAGAGCTGACGAGACAGGTCTGATGCTGTGCTCCGTCTGTTTCTTTTGGCAGTAACTGCTAAATACCGGTCCTCATTCGGCGTTGTAACTCGGGGGCGACCTGTGCTGTAACATCTACTCACATTACCATCATCTTGGAATCGTTGCCAAAGCCTGGAGATGACACTCTGGGCGATTCCAAGTTCCTCCGATACTTCCAGCTGGGTACGTCCACATTCCAGTCGTCCGATAATTCTACCACGTAAAAAATCATCCAAATGCTTCTTTTGTGCCATAACTATGCGGTTATTGCACTGAAAGGCTTTTAAAGCGCTTGTGAACAATTTTACTTCTTTGCCACGATTCCTTATATACCCCTCTCTTACACTCTCGTCATTGTGACGGACTATCCGCGCCATCTGGTGGTTTCCTGTAATTTGCATATTCTTCTTCAAGATGTGTGTGATAATTCTACAGGTGAAATTTTTATTTTCGAGTACAATTTCTGTGTGATTCTGAATTATCCTTAATTTATGGACATGAGTGTATATATATCGTAAAGACGTTTTTTCTTTCACTGTGTTACAGTCGAACTCCGTCTTCATTTTTGTTGGAGAATTGGTAGAGAATCGATTAATGAATTTTGTGGTTCTGTGACAAACAGCTTTTAGAATTATTGTTATTTGAAAGTTTATAACAATCCCTTTAAAGGGTATTTTTTTCGAGATTTTGAAAAAACTACTACTTTTATTTTTATTAATTTATTGATTTTTGACATCATTATCAAGAAACAATCTCAACATTTGCCATTGAATTGTGAATTAAAAGCTTTCAAATCTCTTCGATAATCATTTCCATTTAAAAATTATGCTTATCATTATATTTCTTTTTAATTTTCAGGTATTCATCAATGATTTATTTTGTATTATACACTGGTGTGCAAAACTTAAGCAACAATGTAAAAATGTAGTATATAGCCATGAAATTGCAGAAAAGGAGGTCTGGAGATCAGTACAATGAACACGTAAGTCAGTAGAAACGTCATGTGTATGCAAATATCAGGAACGAAACGTCGGAGCCGACGTGAGCGTACGCAAAACGCGTGATGTCGGCGCGCACAGCTCAATAGTGGAATAAAAGGAAGGATGGAGAAGCAATTCAACATATTCGTTGCAAGTGCCAGTAAGTCAGTTCGTGAAATATGGCTAGAAGAAATCACCTGGACGACTTCACACGTAAAAGAATGATCGGAAAATTGGAGGAGGGGCGTACTGTATCCAGTGTAGCTGCAGAGTTCGGAATCAACAGAAGTGTCGTTTCGCGCGCTTCGAAAGTATTCCAAACCACAAGTACAGCTGTTAGAAAGGTTGGTGGTGGCCGCCCGTGGAAGACAACTGCAGGGGATGACCGATATATCGTCCTGCAGGCGAAAAGAGGCCATCAGCAGTCAGCAAGCGCCATTGCTCAGCAACTCTGTACAGCAACGGGGCAGTGTCGCGGTTTACTGTGGCCAGACGCCCTCACAAAGTGGGCCTATTCGCCCGCCGTCCTGAACGCTGCCTCCCATTGAAAGTTGGCCACCGACGCCACCGTTTACAGTGGTGCAGAGAGCACAAAAACTGGACAACTGATCAATGGAGTCGTGTCCTCTTTACGGATGAGAGTTGGTTTTGTACCAGAAGCAATTCTCGACGCGTTTTAATTTGGAGAGAGGTCGGGACCCGGTTTTATCCCAGTAACCTCAAGGAAAGAGACCGTTATGGTGGTTCCGGAGTTCTTGTCTGGGGAGGCATTTTGCGGAACGGGCGAACGAGCTCCACGTTTTTGACAGAGGGTCTGTAACTGGGGATCGTTATTGTGAGGAGGTTCTCCTTCCCCATGTGCGTCTGTTCTGAGGTGCCATTGGCCCAGACTTCATTTTTATGGATGACAATGCACGGCCACATCGGACTCTTGCTGTTGAGGAGCTACTGGAAAGTGAAGATATCACTCGAATGGATTGGCCAGCGTACTCCCCAGATTTAAATCCCATCGAGCATGTGTGGGATGCTTTGGGGAGACGCATTGCAGCACGCTTACATCCTCCGGAGAACACCTAACAACTCAAACAGATGCTGCTTGAGGAATGGGCAATCCTACCGCAAGAAATGTTGCACCATCTGGTTCTGAGTATGCGGAGACGGAGAGAAGCAACCATTGCAGTGAATGGAGGGCATATCCCATATTAAGAACCATCTGCTTGTTGTTCTTCCTCTTGGATGGACAATCATAAATCACGATACTATGCGTTCAATAAAACTTGTTTTTGTTTGATTCCATACCGTATGCATTGTATTTCTTTTTCAGCGCCGATGCTTTCGTCATCCTTTACGTACTTAATGCTCTCCCTCATTTCTGAATGTCATGTCTCTCAGATGATTTCTCGTGGAGTTATGGCAAAAAACCCACCTGCTGCGTAAGTTTTGCACACCAGTGTAGTTATCAAAACAGAATTCAATTTAAATTACGTTTCGTCTTCAGCAAAACAATTTAAATTTAAATAATTTATTTGTTTCAATTTAAATTATGTGTCTTTCCAAAAAGGAAGAGCAGAAACATGATTTTATAATTATTTTGTTATAATTTCTGATGTTCAATTTAAAATGTTATTCTTAAGCGAATTAAAGAAAAGATAAAAAAATTCTGTTAATAAAACAAATTATGTAAGAGTTAAAAGTAAAATATGCATTACTGAAGTTTTCAGGAAGCAAAGAGCTGTTTACTTTTCTGTCTGTATTTTTTATATTTTAAAATAAATGGTTAATTTTTAATAATAAATTTTAAAATACATAAATCAAATCATATTATACCTTTAATATTTTTTTCACCCATTTCTCTTAATTTATTAGTTTAATGACGCGGATATTGTAGCATATTCAGCCCTATCCAGGATGCACTAAATTACATTCTATAGAAGAGGAACAAATTCATTTCAGGATAATTTTCAAATCCACATTATCCTTTGTGTTATTGAATTTTTTAGCAAATTGGTAGTATTTTAATGTAATAGGTATGATCCGTTTTTTACATTTTAAAAATAAATAAAATATACTTACTGTGCACAAGACAATTTTAATACCATTTTGTACTACTGGATATTTGCAAACGATATGAGAATAGTTAACATTTTTTTTTTTGTATTTTTTGGCGTATAAAATGCGCTGACCCCAACTTGGACACCACTGTCCTAATGCTTAGGATGAACAGGTGGTGATTAATCAATTTAGGGATGCAGAGCTCCAATCCTAAATTCAAAAAGGAAAGAACTCTTTAATGTTAATTAAATGTGAATAATTATTAAAATTATTGAAAAAGGGAATAGGATGTATAAAAACTTAAGTGAAGGGTAATTTTGGCACCGTGAGCATCTCACCTTCATGTTTATTTATTTGAATGAAAAGCAATGAAGTCGTGCTGTCGAACCTCTAAACAAAACTTACACAAAACACAAAACAATGATTCACAAACACTCTTACACAAAACAATGATTTGTACATTTTTATATAAACTGATCGATGCCTTTTTTAAAAATATAAATAAGTAAATTTTTGTGTATCATCAAAGTGTAACAACTGTGTATCAACAGAGTGACGACAAACTTCAATTAGAAATGTACAAAAATTTACAAAAAGTGTTCAAAAAGTGCGAAAACTAATTCAGTAGAAAATGCCAGATTCACCAAAAAGCAAGCGCAAATGTATTTTATATATCATAGTATTTAAAAGTTTCATTTCCACTCAACACAACATTTATTTTAACAAATAGCCTTTCCGTATCAATGGATTTACAGCATTTTTACATATGAAAGAAAAATCACAAAAATAAAAAATCCAGTTGTTAACGTATATCGCATTTCAGATTGCCTCAAATTAAATCTTGTAATTTAAATCAATAATGCTTAATGATCGATTAAAAATTGTGATAATAATTAAAAAAATATATGAATAAATTTTTTTATTAATTCAAAAACAAAATTTCTTAACTAACCAAATCGGACGATATTAATTGTAACTGGTGTGGACTACCAGTGCCACCTTTGGAATCAGAGATGGCGGTAACAAATTTAAACTATGTGATGAATTGACTTTCGATCGTAATATTTCAGAAATAACTTTTTATGTAAATGTTTGTCCTATGTCTTTTTTGTGCCTCTATTTATGCTCCGTTAGTGATTGGGACTCTGTGATTAAAATAAAATGTTCAAAGTCGTGGACGTCTCCTTATTGAAGTGATATCACCCTATATATTCGAAAAGTTCATGTCACAAGATATATTTATTTACATTTTATTCCTATTGAAATTCCGATAAAAAAGGTAAAACGAATGCAAATAACAGTGCTGTATTAAAGAATAACAAAGGCATATTCCATTTCTAAAAGGACAGTTTTCATATAGGCAATTATGTTTCAAAATTGGAAAATACCACAAAAGTTATAAATTAATTACTTAGAATTTGTTCCAAAAAAAAAATTTAGACTCACGATAAAGTAAGAAAAAAATATTTTTACTTAATATCAAATAATCACATTTTTTGAAGCAAGGAAAGAAACTTGAAACGCAACCTTTCTCTACGCAGCAAGTAGACAAAGTTCTTCTTGGTTCCAAGACCTTCCAATCAACAAAGATTCTTATTCCTGATGAAATTATTTCTCTACTTCGTGGCTGTCAACTACTTGCAATATTTCAAACATACAACAAACTTTTCAAAAAGAAAAACATTCAAAAGGTTAACCTAAATTCAAATACAGGAAATACCTTCTTATTGTTTGCTTCAATAATTTTAAGATTTTAAATGCATAATGTGTAAATCTCTAAATTTTAAAATGAATAATTCTTGAATGATGTTACTGGAATTAAGAATAAGACAATTCTATGAGGAATCAATTTGAGTTATCCAGAAGTGAAGGCAATCAATTGATAGAAACTGATCAAACTATATTTTTTATGATTCAAGATAGTAGATACCCAAAAAAATCTATTACATTTCGTGTAAGTTGCCCGCGAGCAAAATATTGCAATATTTATTTAATATTATAAAAAACTATAATAAAAACAGCTTTGAAATTTGTTGCAATTCTTTTACTACCTGGAGTTACATTGGAGATTTTACAAACGGAAATTTGTTTAAAGCATATACATTAAAATGAGATGTAAATAGATTGGATTAGGGATGTGAATCAGCAATTAAATATTTAGTGTTTGTATTTGTGATTTTATTACTGTTAGAAGAGAGCTTTCTGCTGTGGATAGTTTTGATAACATTGTAGATTTTACCACGATTCCCAGCAATATCGCAAATAGCATTATAACACTTAATTTTAACTGTGATATTAGAGTTTTAGTATAAGGCTTTTAACAAAATCGGATCCATAATACAAGAGACAAAAACTTACGAAATGAACATTCGTTTTTTTCTTTCCTGTTATAAAATGCAGCATTCCACTACAGAAAATTTGTAAATAATTGTAAATTGAGAAATTATTGAGAAAATATTCCCATATTTTAATATTCATTTGAAGATTTATTTATTTAGGCAATATTCTCGATGATCCAAAAATTCTTTCATTCTTCTTGATGTCGTATTCAGTAGTATTGAAAAGGAATTATTGCCTTATAGATTTGAATATACTAAAAGGAATTATATCATAGTGGAAGTCTGTACTAAAAGGTATTAGCGATAAGTTTAAAGATAGTGAACCAGATATAAATTCGCATAGCAGCATAAATAACATTTTATAAACATAAATTATTGAATCGAATAATTGAGTCAAAAGTAAAAAGTAAAAATAAGTTTTATTTCAACTATTAATTACCTTTTATATTTGATTACAAATAAAATTTATATTGGAAATTTATTAAAAATTATTTAGAAATACAATCATCATATTGCAAATTAGAAAATGTCTTCAGAAAAGACTCGTCTCACAAGTTTAATTCTGTAACAACAGATTTGTATCGTAAGTCTTTATGAAATTCTATTTGTATAAAATAACCCTTTTCAAGAATTTAAAACACCATTTAAAAAAGAACAGCTATATTATTAAAAACTTTCACAAGGGAAAAAAAAACCAATTAATAAAAGTTAAATGTTAAATTTAAATATTCTATAGCATAAAAAGAAAGCTTAAAAGAAGGCACGAAAATGTACATTTTGAAATTCTTATTTTAAATTTTCATTTCTAACATTACATACGATTACTCATCACGATTGTCTCATTCTGTATAAATTCATTCCATCTTTATATACAAACATAATAATATTCATTACTTTTCTAAAAATACATAGAAATTCTATACTATTTATAATGATTATTTTGGTAAATTAAACATGTACTTCGTCCAAACCATATTCAATAGTATCAGACAAAAATATTTCTTGTGTTTAAAAGGCCACACACGTCACTTGAATAAAAAGAAACATTAATGCTAAAAAGGAAGATGCTTCATTATAAAATTTTAAACATATTAAAATAATAGACAAATGTATACATATACATAAATAATCCCTTCTTTAAAGTGAAGATTCGATTTCGTGAGAAGGGTGTTTTTCATAAAACAAAGGTGAACACTAAAAAAATTCGACATTTTTATTTTGTGTGGGTTTTCATATGATGCGATAAATCACTTTTTTGAGAAAATCCTTTTCCGCATATGCCACATGCGTTCGGTTTTTCTTCGGCATGAAGGAGATAATGTTTTTCAATTGAGACTTCCAAGAAAATTCCGCATTGCATACCTCGCATGAATAAGGCTTTTCTTTCGTGTGGGTTCTCAAATGTTGTCTCAAATCTGACATACTGGCAAAGGCTTTTAAGCACAAAGATCATTTCACTGGCTTCTCTTTTGTGTGCGTAAGAATATGGCGTTGCAGATGGGTCTGACGAACAAACTGTCTTCCGCATATTTCGCATTTGTGCGATTTTACCCCATCATGAACGAGCAAATGCTGCTTTACGTCATACTTCCTCAGAAATCTTTTCTCGCATACGGGGCACTCATGAGGCTTCGATCCCGAGTGGCAGAGCAAGTGCTTTTTCAAATAGCTTCTTTGAGAGAATCTTTTGCCGCATTCGTCACACAAAAAGGTATTTTCCATCGCAGTTGAGACACTGTTTTGAGCCATTTTTTTAAAAAAATTTTATTGTAGTTCCTTCTTAGAAACAATTTTTTTTCTCACTATTTCAATTAGAATCAAACACGATTTTTATAATGGTTTGAAGAATTTGCTGTAAATGCCTTTATATAAATTTCTGTCCAGTACAAATTACTTCAGTTCATTTCATTAGTAGAATTGTGAATTACAATAATTAATAAGAATTGAAGTTCAATAAATAAATAGACCTGATTACATATATATTTAAAAAAGGAAATTTAACCCAATTAGTATTTTCGTGGGGCTGAAATCCAAATAAAGTTAAAATATTTCAAAATTGGCTGTTGGTATCGAGTATCGATAACCCTTGATCATGGTATAAAAGTAATTAATAGAAATACATATTAGTATAAATTTCTAACCGTAAAATATTTAAATTTTAAAATAAACATATTTATTTTAATAGTGTAAGTAATATTTTTCACAATATCTTTTAATAATGATAATTTTTGAATTTATAAGTTTGAAGTAAATTAATATGATATTTTAAAGAGTTTAATTTGTATATATTCTTTAGTAATCTATATCACATATAGGAATGCATGTAGTGTGTTATTGTAACATGACAGTCGATGCTGAACGGAAAGGATAAATTTATAGGCTGGAGTCCTTCATTTGTGTTTCATGTATTAAAAAATGAAGATTATAATCCCTTTATTATGTCAGCCATGGGTATGCTCGCTCTAGTACGTAGTAGTTTAATATGGGTGCATGCTTTAGAGACTGCTATACGTCAATCTTTTTAAAGCTGAACCGGCCACACATCTGTCCGTAGTGGTAGTCAATTTTCATGTCCTAGAGTCAGGAATACGAAAACCCGACATGTGCATTAGCAGGGAATTCATTCTAATAGATTTTTTTTCTTTAAATCTCATTCATTTAGAAAATTTTGGAAACACTTTTTCGTAAAACACTCTTCAAATTGCCTCACTCCATTTTTAATTCTAGTCCATATTTCAAGCAATACATGGAAATAAAACTATGTTTTTTGTTGTAATGCAGCTGGCAAACACTTAGACACTTGACTTTGATGCCTTAAGGTAGCTTGAAGATAAACTACGGACGCGTTAACACTACCCCCGCAACGCTCTACGATCTGTGAGACCGGGACCTACAGTTTAAAGTGGACTCCGAACCACTACAAACAACCATGGCACCACCGGGACTCGAACCCGAAACCTGTGGTACCCAGCGCCAGAGCGCTAGCCACTCGGCCATTCAGGCCCCGGAAATAAAACTGTAATTCTATAATAAGTTATATTATTTGGATGCATATATATGCATTTATTTCAATCCGTTGGTTGATTGTTCTTTTTAAATTAATCAATCAAGACATTTTGACCAATTTTTTTCATAAGGATGTTAAAATTTCAGCTTTAGTTACAGCAAAAGGATTTTTAAACAACCTAAAAAAATTAAAGATTATTGAATTAGATATGCTGTGTGATTATTTTATTGGATAATTTTTCTTCTTTAGTAAAATCTATTGAGTTTCATGTTTTATCTTTTGTCGAAAACTTATCTTATTACAAAGATCTTATCGATTTCGTTGAATTAAACTTATTTTATCTCAAAGATCTTATCGTTTCGTTGGATCAAACTTATCTTCATATAGAATTTAGATCAGCTATGATTATTTTGGGTATATCGATTATAAACTATGAGTAGTTATTTTAGAGATTTTGATTTAGACTGGCGAATGATTTGATGAAAAAAATGTTAAAAGGTTTCTTGCATCAGAATTTTTTTCGATTTAAATCCCATATAGATGGGTTTTTTTCCAATGCAGCTGGCAAACAGACATGGACGTCTTGGATGCCTTAAGACAAGCGCTGCACAGACGTTACTCACTTTGCATTACCCAGGGGGCGTGTAACTTGAAGATAAATCACGGACGCGGAGTAACAATGCCCCCGCAACGCTCTACGATTCTATTAGGACCGGGACCTACGGTTTAAAGTGGATTCCGAACCACTACACACATCCATGGCACCGCCGGGACTCGAACCCGAAATCCCATATAGATGTTGATCATTAGATTTTGGACTAATGTGATATTGTTTAATATTTACATAAATATTTTGTTAGTTTACAATAAAATACTTCTATTAAGTAATGTCTTATCAGTTTACACGCTCATTATGAATTTAAGTCATTTTTCAAAAAAACTAAAATATATTAATTTTCAAATTATTCTATTTTTGAGGAGTTTCTTTCTTTCTTTTTAAAATTTTTTATTTTTTCTTTCTTCTGAATGAGATAACATCCCAGAATAGACAATGCGAATATCCTTTTTTTTTTACCAATGAGTGAATTGCCATTTTGTAAATATCTTTGCGAATTTGCTGACAGACTAAATAAATACGACATTTCCAAAGAGAAGAAAAATGAATATTTAATAGAGATGTATTTAGTTAGGAATAGATATACGATGGCTTAAAGTTTTGCATAATCTACTATTAATGCATTACATGTTATTGATAAAATAATCTACTGTTTTCTATGTGTCCAACTAAAGTTACCCCAAGATACGGGTGTCTGCGGAAAAAGAGAATTTTTCCAAAATTGTTTCTAAACCTTTTGTGAAAATCACGCATACATTCTATCGATAGTTGTTTTGGGACTCTTTTTTTGTACTACCAACATTCACAAGCGTCGAAGTTGCTACTAAAAGGCTAATTCACAAAAAAAAAAAAAATTTGCGAATTACTTTGCTAAAGTGTTACTTAAAGAGGAACTACTTTTATAGACTGTTAACAAAAAATCAAGAGACAATGTTTGTTTGGTAAAATGAGAATTTTTACGAAATTATCGAAATTTAAAGGGAACACTGAATGGGAGTTTGTAGTTAGAAATATACACAAAAAAATTAGATTTATTCGCCAACAACAAAATTTAAGAATTTATTTGCATTTACACTTCAAAGAACTCCACAAATTAAGTAAATTTTAATTAAAAGATCGATTAAAAATACATACATTTAAGTTTTAATTAAAAATCTAATTATTAAAAGACTTTGAATTACTGCTTGAAGAGAAAATAACCTACATATGTTTAATCCAAAATAAATTTTATAGTTTAATACACAAATAGAATACAGAAGATATGCATAAAATTCGAATTGATTCGATTTCGTTTGAATACGACAAAAAAAAAAATTACATTAAAAATGCCTCTTGTAGAATGATAATTTTCACCCGAGTTTTGTGAAAAAAGGAAACCTGGTTTTAATTGTTTAGTTTTTGCAAATCAGGACTCAATTCATTTAAGCAAGGGGAGATCTACAAGGAATGCGCTTTCCTCACACTCACTCGTCATCTATTACATGGTTTCCTTTTTGGACTACAGAACCAGAAATGTTTTCTTTTTAATCATAAAATAGATTATTTCGCAACTTGAAGCTATCTATATTCGATGGAGAAAATAGATCAGGGCATGGCGAGATATCATCCCACCGACTTCACAAAGATGAGAATTACAAAAAAAATACATATATAAACGAAGAAAAAAATTATCACTGTGTCCCATACACTTCGGCAGTTTTAAACAGAATCTTTCAGCCTTTTACAGAGGTAGGCTGAGTGAAGCAGCTAAAATACGCAAAGCAGCATAAATAACATTTTATCAACATAAATAATTGAAACATAGACGAAAGTAAAATTAAAAAAAAAGTTTTATTTCATCAATTAATTACCTTTTATATTTAATTACAAATGTTTACAAATTAGAATAACATTTTAATAGCAAAATAGTTAATTTTGAATTAAAATTTTTATTATAATATTATAAATAATAATTTAGCAATATCGTTTCAAAAGTTTGAGGGTAAGTTTTATTGTTTTTAAATTTGAAAAGAGTTTAATTCAAGTATAGCATTTAGTAATCAAGATCAAATGCTCTCATAGAATGTACAAAGTATATAACTTTAGTAACTAAACAGATCAAAACTTTTTGCTTCTATCTACATTTGCAGTTTAAATATTAGAATCCTCCTTTTTTGCTTCATGTATGGAACAAATGAAGATCACTAATCTCACTTTTGATGTCAGTCTTGAGCCAGTAATCTGAAACCCAGATGTGTGTTAATGGTTTATATTGAGAAAGAGAATTTTTCAAAATTGTTTCAAAACATTTTTGAGAAATTCATGTATCCATACTATCAGTAGTTGTTTTGGTACTCTTTTGTTCTACCAATTGTCATACATTTTATTTGTAAGGTATTTAGAGAATACAGCGAATTACTTTTGCTAAATGAGGAGATGCATAATAAGAGATCTCCTTTCTAGTTTGTTTAAAAACATTAAAAGTCGAAGTGACAATGTTTGGTAAAAGAAAGGAGAACTCTTACAAAAAATGATAGAAATTTGAAGGGTAACACTGATATGCCTGTTCAGTTAAATACACAAAACAAAACCCCCATTCATTTGGCAAAACTAAAAGCTCAAAAGAGCACAATTGCATTAACATGATGGAGAACTCGAGGGATTTAACAATTTTTGTTTTGGCTTGTTTAGCATGAATTTTAGGCAAAAGCTCACCCAATTTCAGGTGAGATGAAATAACTTATGTCTGCAACAATTGATTTTTGTAACGCATGATGCTGAAACTACTTGTTAATAAATCGGTTTTCATTTAGTGATGCTCCCGTTGAATTTCATTAATCTGCCAGAAGATTCCAGAATTTACTGTCTTTAGCACAAATATGAAATTTAAAACAAATTATGACAAGTTTTCATGGTGATCAAGGTGTTCCCTTTTCTTTATAAAAATCTTCTGCCTGGTCACCCGGCATTTGTATCTTGATAATGGCATTTTATGGCAGAATGTTTCTAAATAAATAAAAGCCATTATTTCTATAAGAGAAATTAATAATTTTTTCTATAACAAAATAAAAGGCTATGTTATGCAAAAAAGTAAAGAAAATAAATATTTAACAACGATGTAATGCTGTTAGGAATAAATTGTGACGATTAAAGTTTTGCAAAAATACTGCATTATATTTTTGTTACTGCTGCTTACATACACTGCCTAAACTATTGCATTACATTATTAACAGAACTGATACATTAAATGTTGTTAATGATAAAAAAATCTTCTCTGTTCCTCGGTGTCCCAGTTAAAATTGTACAAATGTAATGGGTCAATATTTTGAACGAGGTTTTTTAAAATTAATTCCAAATTTTTAAGTTTACGCATCCACACTATCAGTAGTTATTTGACACTTTTACACCGTTCACACGTAGAATTCGTTATTGAGAAACTAAATCGAATCAATAAATGTTGCGTATTACTTTGCTAAAGCGTTGTTTCTTGAAATAACTCTCTTTATAATTTGATAAAAAAATTTAGAATCAGAGTGATAATTTTAGTAACACATGAAACGCTACCGAACACTTGTCTATAAATAGATTTCCATATAATGGTGCTCATGTGGAATTTCATTAATGATGTCAGAAAACAATATCTTTAGCACGTGAAATTTAAAACAATTTTTCATAAAGCTACTCGTCAATTTTTCATAATGCTAAGCTGCTCGTCCTTTATTCTTAATGATTCACGCACCTGAGAAAGGATAAGAATACTTTCTCTAATACATATTCAGCAGTCAAAAAAAAAGATTAAACTTGATACTTAAAGATAAAAAATAACATTAATGCATAGAATTTTAAAAAAGAATATACGAGATGAAATACATACGAATAATTAATATCTTCGTATTTGTCATTAAAGTAAATTGACCTATGAATCTTACTTTTAAAAGTCTATTTTGAGGAAAAAGTTTTCATGATGAACTTTTACACATTTATTTTGTATGAGTTCTCTCATGGCGTGATAAAGAGCTTTTATGAGAAAAATCGTTTATGACATACATCACACCCAAAGGGCTTCTCTGCGGAATGAATAAGTAAATGAACAGTTAAACCACTTTTTGGGAAAACCCTTTCTGACATACTTCGCACACGTAGGGTTTCTCTTCAGTATGAACGCGGTAATGTGCTTGTAAATTTCCCTTCTCAGAAAATGCCTTGTTGCACAGTTCACACAAATAAGGCTTTTCTTTCGTGTGAGTCCTCAAGTGTTTCTTTAAATGTGATGGGTCTCCAAAGCCTTCTCACACAGAGAGCACTCATGAGGCCTTTTTTTTCGTATGAGTAACCATATGATGTTTCAAATGACCCTTTTGAATAAACGTTTTTTTTACATATTTCGCACTTGTGCACTTTCTGTCCCTCGTGAATTAGTAAGTGCGTCTAAAAATTTACTTTTACTAAGAAATTTTTTATTGCACACGCCACACCCATGAGGCGTTTCTCCTGAATGGCAAAGGGAATGCAGGTTCAACTTCCGTTTCTCAGAAAATCGTTTTCCACAAACACCACACAAAAGTGAATTCTTTCCTGCAGTTGAGCCACCCAGTGCCGCCATTGCTTTTCCTCCTCGATTCGCAGTATAAAAAAACACTGATTTTCTAATGCAATGAGAAATAACGCGATGATAATGGATGTGATTTCCACATCCGCATGAAATGCATTCTTAAATACACTCGTGTACCTCTCCTGACTGATAACGATTGCCTTCAGTTCATTTTCATTACCATAACTGTCAAATTGCCAACAATTTTTTAAAAAATTATCTTATATTTGGAAAGTTGATTCTTCGAAATATATTTTCAGTTGAGAAAAATTCCAAATAAACTCTTAATCCACCAAAAGGGAGGAAATTTTCCAAGATTCGAGGAATTTCTATCTTTGATGTGGCATGAAAGTTAAGTAACAGAACGGAGGGTCTCATAATGACTTAGTTCTAATCAGTTCGCGAAAAATTGTTTAATGTTTGGAAATACAAAATTGATAATTTTTGTATAAGTAACAACATTAATGCTATATATCAAAAATTCATGGCAGAAGATTAAATCTTTCACATAGTTTTATTTAAGAATAATATGCAATTTTCCAAATCCTATTTTGGATCAAAATGGGTGTTAGGATTGAAATTGTACAAGAAGTTTATCATTGCATTTTACATTTAAGACACTACTAATAATAATAATCATCATCATCAATGGTGCAACAGTCCATGGTGAGCCAAGGACGTCTGCTTATTGGCAGATTTCGAAACGATCATGTTTCTCTTTTCACGAGTCTTTTTGTCAGCCGTACGCCCTACGCGTCATATTAGGCCGGATCCTATGGTTTAAAAAGGGGTTCCTAACCGTACAAACATCCATAGCTCGGACTCTAACCCGAAGCCTATGGCACGATGGCCAGAGCACTAGTCACTCGGCCAATCAGGCTCTCACTACTGCTACTACTTTTTAAAAATGTTTGATTAGGTTCGAATATAAAAAAAGTTTAATATATAAGGTTGGTTGGTTAAGGATAAATACAGTATTTATGCCTTCGTGTATCTACTAAAATAAGAAAGGGGTTATTTTCCCATAAAGAAAATGCAGTATTTACACTCATCTAAATTTTCTGTCTGATAATAAAATTCCTTCAGTTCGTTAGTTTTTTTCTAATGACAAAATGATGCAGCTTGGGTCGATTGAAGAGATTCAACGTGAATCGGTGCGCGCTTTGAAAGCCATCCCTGCCGATGACTATTTAGCATGCATTGAGTTGGAAAAAAGTTGGCATAATGCATCGTGTCCGAAGGGGATTATTTTAAAGACGATGAAATAAATTTGGAAATATAAATAAAGTGTTTTTGAAAAAAAATAATTGGTCTTACTTTTAGGGCACAGTAGCATATCAATAATGAACAAAAAAATTTCATAAAAGGAAAGGAACTTAAAAACGCCATCTTGCTCTATGCAGCAAGATAGCGTTTGCACATAGAGTTAACGCCATCTTGCTCCAAGCCCTTCCAACCCACAAAAATTGTTAATCCTGATGAAATTGTTTCTCTACGTCAAGGCTGTAGACTACTTGCAATATTTCAAACATATAAAAATTTCTCCAAAAAAGAAAAACATTCAAAACATTAGCCCAAATTCAAATACAAGAAATAATTTCTTATTGTTTTTCAAAATTTTTAAGATTTTAATTGCATAACATGTAACTCTTTAAGCTTCAAAAGGAATAAATTTTGAATGATAATATTAGAATTGAGAATAAGATAGCTCTTTGAGAAATCAACTTGATTAATCCGTAAGTTAAAGCGTTATGCGATGAATTCCAAACAATTTTTTTTTTTTTATGATTCGAATTTGGAGATGCATGAATTTAATTCATTCTTTGGGTAAGTTACACGTAAGCAAAATGTTACTATAGTTATTTAATAATTGATAAAAATTAAAAACAAAAGAACCTTAATAAGTTTTGTTGCAATTCTTATGTTACCTTGGTTTTACATTGCAGATTTTACAAACGAACATTTGTTGAAAACAAATTGATTAAAAATGAGATACAAATAGATTGAATTGGAGATGTACTTCAGTAAAATAATTATTTGGTGTTTGTACTTGTGATTTTGTTGCTGTTAGAAGATAGCTTTCAGCAGTGGATATTTTGATAACACTGTAGATTTTACCGTAATTAATATCAGAAATAGCATTACAACACTTAATTTCAGACTGTGTTTATTAGACTTGTAGGATGAGCTGCTGCTCATTGAATATAATCAAATTACAAAGAAATCTAAGCATATACACTTGCCAGAAAAAGTCTGCGTATTAACATGCACATATTCAAAATTGAAAAAAAAAATCATGTTTTAATAATGATATTAATTTTATATTGTGTATTTAATTTATTCTTTACACAATTCGTTAGCATTTAATAAAATTAAAAATACAACACAATTTGTGTTTAAAAAATAACAATTAAAATAAGGAATATTAGAAAATAGCTGCCAGAAAAGTCTCGACAGTCTCATTAAAAAATACTTTCCATTGGCTTTCCACTAAAACTTTAATATGTGTTGACAACCCTAACCGTCTGAGAACACTCTGTTAATCGTTTGAGCATAGAATGGACGAGTTTGAGGTCTCCCTCAGAAGAAATGTTATTCCATTCTGTGATTATAATCTCTTTAACATTTCTTTTGAGGTAAATCTTGTGCTTGTCGAATTTTTTCTCTCCAAATTACAAGTCCCATAAATGCTCAATGGGGTTTACGTCCGGAGATTGTGGTGGAGAATGCAATTGATTTTTTTTATTGTTCAGAAGCGAGCTTAACATTATGGGCAGTGTGCTTGATCATTGTCCTGTTGAAACCAAAAAGTCATCTCTAGGTTCAAGTCCCTGTGCGCTCTGTTCAATTTTCTTTTAAAATGTTGATATATCCATATGGTTTAATGTCGACTCTATAAAAAGTTAGACGACCTACGCCGTTGGCAAACCATGCACCCCAGAGCATTATACCACCTTCACCATGCTTAACAGTAGGCACAAGATTCTGCTTCTCAAAAGCCGTACCTTGTTTTCTCCACACCAGCTTATGTTTTTATGCCAAATATGCAAAACTTGCTCTCATCAGAGAATAGTACTTTTTCCCAAAATTGTGGACACTTATTTACATACTCATTTTACCGAAATGTAAACGCTTTTGCCTATTCACAGCTGATATGTGTGGCTTCCTGCGAAAACACGGCCATGATACCCAGCCTCTTTTTCAAAATTTTTCTTATGGTGTCTTCATGGGTGTTTTTTAAATCTCTCTCTAACGTCATTTGAATCTGAAAGGCACTTATACGTGGATTTAAACGTACGGACTTGAAGACATATCTCTTTCACGGGCAGTCAGCAGATGGACGTCCAGAACGTGGCTTTGAGATTATAGATTTCGATGAAAGTGTAATTATTGATCACTCTTTGGATAGAGGAATGAGTTCTTCCAACAATCTTGCCAATTTCCCGAAGAGTTTTGCCTTCATTCCTAAGTTTTATGATGATCTTTCTTCCTTCAGGGTAATCTCCTTTCCTTTAAATCCATTGTGATTTACTTGCGTACAAACCTTTGAAAACATAATATTTTAACTACTATCTAAAACTGAGCAAGTGGTTAAAGTTGTTTGATTTGCACATTTCATTATATTTTATTTTTGTACGCAAACTTTTACTGAGCAATTTGTGTTATTTTTTTTTTTCAATTGTTATTTCTTAAACACAACGTGTGTTATATTTCATAAATTATTATGAAAAGTTAATGAATTGTGTAAGGAATAAAATAAATACAATATGAAATTATTATCATTTTCAAAATATGATTTTTTTCGTTCTTGAATATTTGCTATGTGTGCTTGTACGGAGACTTTTTCTGGTAAGTGTAAATGAAATGAAACATTCGGGTTTTTTCTTATTATAAAATTCTGCATTCTGCTATAGAAATTTTGAATAAAAATTGTAAAAATTCATTTTTATTGAAAACATTTCACATAGCATGTTTTAATGTTGATTAGAATATTTATTTACGTCAGGCTATGTTATCGATGGTCCGATAATTGCTTTCATGCTTCTTGATCGCATATTCAGCTGTATTAGAAAAGGGACTATTGCCGCATAGATCTGAATATACAAAAGAAGATCTTAGTGGAAGTCTAAGAAAAGAGGCACGGGCGATAAGTTTAGAGGAAGCAGTTAAACATTAGCTATACGCATATTTTAACCCCTTAATTTTCATTAAAAATCTAATTAATAAGCATTTTTGAATTACTATTTAAAGAGAAAAAAATTACATATGATTGAGTGAAGAAAATATAGTATAATACAGAAGACAAGCATAAAATTTGAACACACTCGAATTTTGATTACAGACAGAAAAAAAAATCCAAATCAGAATTGACTCTTGGAATAATGATTATTCTCAAGAGTTTTGTGAAAAAAAGAGAACTTGGTTTCATTGTTCAAGTTTGCGTAAATGATTTGTCCAGATTTACAGAATGTGGGACATCTACAAAGAATAGCCTTTCTAACACTGACTCCCTCATCTCTTATATAGTCTCCATTTGTGAACATAAAGCCGGAAATGTTTTCCTTTAAATCATAAGAAATTTGTTTTCTAACTTGAAGCTGTCTATATTCGCTTAAGAGAATAGATCAGGGCATAATGAGATACCATCCCACACATAAACCACTTCATAGGATGAGAATAGGAAGAAGCACATTAAGAAAAAATCATTGGTAAAATGAACAGTGAAAACAGTGGCACGATGTCCCATACATTTCAGCAGTTTTAAATAGAATCCTCTAGTCTATTACACAGGTAAGCTATGAAGCAACTGTAGATTCGCGTTAATAATATTTTATCAACATAAAATAATTGAAAATAGCCGAAAGTAAAAATTAAAAATTTATTTTTATTTCAACGATTAATTACTTTTTATATTTTAATACAAGTAAAACCCTTATTGAAATTTTGCAGACGAAAGGTTATCTAGAAATACAATCATTATTCTCCAAATTACATAATGTCCTCAAAAATAACTCATACGATATAGGAACAATTGTTACAGAATTAAACATAAATTTTTATTAAATTTGTTTGTATAAAAATAGCACCTTTCAAACATTAAAATTTATTTAAATAAAATAATTATGCTTAAAATTTGCAGGTTAAAAACCCGACTATAAAAGATGGTATACAATTAAATTAAATATTCTATAGTGTACAAAAAGAAAGCTTAAATTAATGCGGTTTCTCTTCGGTATAAGAGAAATATCATATAATATTTCAATATCATTATCTCAACAGAGATAATGATATTGCAAATGATGCTTCAGAGAAAATTCCGCTTTGCACAACTCATCGAAAAAGGCTTTTCTTTCGTGTGGTTCTCAAATTTAACGTACTGGAAAAGTTTTTCCAACACAAAGAGCACTTATGAGTCTTTTCTTTTGAATGAGTAAGCATGTGGCGATGCAGAGAGTACTTACAAACAAACTTTCTTCCACATATTACACATTTGTGCGATTTCAACCCATCATGAATAAACAAATGGTGCTTTAAGGCCTTCTTCCTCACAAATCTTTGATTGCATATGCGGCACACGTGAGGCTTCTTGGTTCCTGAGTGGCAGACCAAGTGCTGTTCCAATTTGCTTTTTGAGAGAATTTTTTTTCCACATCCGTCACACAAAAAATTATTTTCCTTTGAAGTTGAAACCATGTTTTCAGCCATTTCTTAAAAATTTTTTATTCTAGTTACTTCTTAGAAATAATTTTTCTTTTCACAATTAGAATGAAACACGATTTTTACAATGGTTTGAAGTATTTGCTGTAATAAAAATGCCTTTTTATAGTTCTGTTCTCGATAAAAATTACTTCAGTTCATATCATTATTAGAATGTCAAAGGAATAAATAGACCAGATTACATTTATATTTGAAAAAGAAATTTAATCCAATTATGATTTTTCCTACAGCTGTATTCCAAATGAAGTTAAAATATTTCAAATTTACTTCTTATTGTAGATTATTTACGGAGATCCTTGGCCGAATAGCGGCCATTAGCTCCTTCATTGTAAAATGTTGAACACAGCGGTGGTCTCATGCCCTTTGAGTAAATAAGCAAAAATAGATAATTAAATGCCTTTTTTTTTTAAAGAATTATTTATTTAATAAAATTACAAAATGAAAAATAACAAACATTTCAAAAATGTAGATGTTGATGAAATCAGTTGCATGTAATAAAAAAACAGAATGAGCAAAGGTCAAATTAGAGAAGAAAAATAGCTTAGGAGAAAAGCGAACTTTTTTCATGTAGGCAATTGTAAGGGTAATTTAATTTAAAAATATTTAGAACAGTGCGAGGCCTTTTGCTATGTTTTTCAAAAATTACTTGTTGGCTTTTAACATCGAGCATCGATAACCCTCGTCATGGTATAAAAGGTAATTGATAGAAAAATATTAGAATAAAATTTTAACAGTTAAATAATTAATTTTTAAATTCAACATTTTTATTTTTAATAGTGCAATTAAATATTTTTAACAATATCTTTCCAAAGTTTCAGGTAAATTAGTATGGCATTTGAAAGAGTTTAATTTACATACATCCTTTAGTAATCTAGATCATATATAAGAATATATATATAGTGTATTATTCTAATCGATTTTGAACGGAAAGCTTCCGTGTAAATCACCATTTTACATGATAAATCTGTATGCTGGAGTCCTTCCTTTGTGTTTCCTCGTATAGAAAAATGAGGATTATAATCCGCTTGTTATGTCAGGATTGAGTATTTTTGCTCTAGTATGTAGAGATACAGTGGATAAAAAATACTTTTATCCACTGTATATTAATCTATTGGCAATTGCCTATAAATGATCATATTTTGGTTAACAAAGTATGCTTTACAAATTTTATTTTGGTTAACATATGATTACAGAAGGAGAAAGAGAAATAAATATAACGAAATTTTCATTTAAATATTGTTTAGTCAAAATCTACGAGAAAATCCTAAAAATCTATGATAAAAAGTATTGGCAAAATTATGAAATTGACAAAATTATGAGCGAAAAAAAATCAGTATATGTTTAGTACTTTGTATGCATACCTTCTGCATCTATAACAGCTTGTAATCTATTTCTCATAGAGGAAACTAAGGTCTTTGTTATACTGTTGGGAATTTTGTGCCACCTTGCAAGAGTACACGTTTGAGGTAGTCTTTACTTGAAATTTTATGCTTCTTGCTTTCTAGATCCAACAGGTGCCACAAATTTCAATTGATTGATGTCAGGCGATTGAGGGGTGGGGTTTTTTAACTGGCGAGGAGCATTGTAGAGTAGCCGAAGTACACGGGTGAGATTCGCTGCATGCTTGGGGTCATTGCCTTGTTGAAAAACGAATGATGTTCCCAAGCCAAGATTTTGGGCACTGATTTTTAAGTTATGGCGCAAAATGTCAATGTATGTACGTGTTGTCATAATACCACCAATAAATGCAGGTTGTCAATTCCATTAGCTGCTATACAGCCCCAAACCAAGACGCTGCCTCCACCATGTTTTACAGTAGCAGTTAAATTTGCTTTTTCAATTCAGTATTTGGCCTCCTCCACACACCATATCGTCATCCATCACTGCCGAAAATGTTAAACTTTGATTCGTCGGAAAAATAACTGTGTTCCAAAACTCTTCAGATAAAATCAACGTGGGATTTTGCGAAATCTAACCTGTTTCTCCTATTTATTTTCGAGATGAATGATTTCTTTCAGCTGCCCCCTTCCATAATAACTTCTCTCGAGTAAACATTCCGTACAGTCTGTACGCTGAAAGTCTTTTGAAGTGAAAGTTGCAACATCTCTAGCTATCTGGGAGCACTTATTTTAGGGTTTTTCTTAACCTTGTTAATAATGACATCGTTCTTCTCGTGTAGAAAATATTCGAGGTCGTCCTACTTTAGTCTTATTTTCCGTTGATCCTGTTTCCTTGAACTTTTTACAACACTTCTGACAGTAAATAAACTTCTATATTGAACTGCACTCCTATAGCACGAGATAAGTTAAACCTTCATTTCTGAGCCTAATAATCGTGTTTTTTAACACTAAAGTCCAACTCCTTCGATTCGAAGTCATTTTTACTGCAGTAATCGCAAAAATAACGCAGACACTTTTGGAGTAGTTTTGCAGACTTTATACCGGTAGAGTTTCATCAGTCGAAGCACGTGACTTCAAAGTAACAAAATTTGCATAGCAGTTAAAACTTTGCCAAAATCTTTTGACATACAAATTTTCGTTTTTGAAAGAAAAATCGTAGAAAAATGCAAATTAAAATAAAATTTTACAATTTTTATATATCTAAGATGTCTTGCATTTAATTTGACGACAGCTAAAATTGCATAACATTTTATTTATTTTGACAATATGAATAAATTAAGGTAATTGCCAGTACTTTTACCGCTGTATGTTCATGGTGCACAGATTACTTTACGCACTCTGGATAAGCTGAATCGGCTACTCATCACTCGTAGATGTGGCGAATGCTTATTTCCATGAGTCGGGAATACGCGAAAACAAATATATTGGTTAGCAGGGAATCCTTTCTAATAGAAAAAGTATTTTTTAAATCAAATTCATTGAAAAATTTGGGAGAATACCCGTTCCATTAAAAATACCTTTCAAATTGATCCTTTTCATATTTTGATACTCAGTTCATATTTTAAGCAATACATAAAAAGGTTTTAATACATAGCAATACATAAAAATAATTCAGTAATATACTAATTGGATGCATATCTGAGTGCATTTTAATTCAATCCCGTTGGCTGAGTGTTCTTCTGAGATTAATCAA
>BPLR01004564.1:0-14430 GCA_021605095.1 Caerostris extrusa | reverse complement strand
TACGGTATTATGTTGTCTTCATTTGTATTGCAATTTTCACAAACATGAGCTTATGTCATAAGCAATATGACTTTTTGAGATCAATAAAATTAAATGGCATGAAAAAGTTATCACATTGGAATCTTTAGAAAAGCTTTTGATTATTTAAGCAACTTATAACTATTTAATATAGTTGAGAATGAATTATTTACATCCTTTGCTTTAGAAATGATGATAGATCATCAGATTTCTGAGTGACTAAAACAAAGCAAAAGCAAAAAATCTTCGTTTCCCTCAACAGCCTACCACGGGAAGATTTCTGAATTGAAAAAGAAATATTTCATGAACCTCTATTTTTTTTTTCAGTAAATATCGAAGCCATTGGTTTCATTGGAATTTCTAATATCAATATATCGTGTCCAGATATCGCAGTACGATGCGAGTTTGAAAGCCCAAATTGTATGGCAGTATGCATTTTGAAATACATATTCTGAAAACCTCTGTCAATTGAGACTCGAACAAAAAATCGATGACTTGTTTTGAAGGAACACTGTTTTTCTGAATTATTCATTGTATTTATTTCGCCAGTTTCCAAAATTCACATTTCCGTTTCCTTTTTTGTGTATGCACTGAAGGACCATAAATGGAGTATAAACACTTTTAAGTTCCATTTCAAATGTCAATAATTATTATAGACTTATTAGATTTAATATGAGTAACTAGAGCACTTGTTATTTGCAATTATTATTCATCAAAATTAATTGTAAATATTAATTTTTAGCAATGTTTAAAATAAAGCCATTAATTTCCTCATCACAGAACTTTTCCGTTTTCTATTAAATATATTCGTGTTGTATAAATAAATTAGGGTTGTATAAATAAATTCGTGTTGCATAAATATATTCGTTTAATAAATATATTCATGTTACATAAATATATTCGTTTAATAAATACATTCATGTTACATAAATATATTCGTTTATATGTTGTATAAATATATTCGTTGTATAAATATGTTCGTGTTACATAATTATATTCGTGTTACATAAATATATTCGTGTTTACATAAATATATTCGTCTAATAAAAATAAATATTCGTGTTATATAAATATATTCGTCTAATAAATATATGCATGTTACATAAATAAATTCGTCTAATAAATGTTTGTCTATAAATATATTCGTGTTATACAAAACAAAGCGATGAAACCAAACATTAAAATAATGTTAAATTCTAAAAGTTGAATGCTCAAAGTTTAAAAAGATATGCAGCTTACATTTTGTTATTTTATTCCACATTTTGCCCCCGCCCCTTCTTTTACCCTTATTCATCAGACAGTTAAAAGAAGAGACCTGTAGAAATTATATAAAATTTAAAAATTATGAAATTACAGAAATAAATTAAGCCTAAGATAGAAAATTAAAAATATAATATCATACATGCATAAATGGAACAAAACATATGCAATATAAAAAAAAAAAATTAATGTGATCCTGAGCATGATGTAGTAAATCCTTTAATCTATCGCAAAACAATTACGCATTATTATTACATAATTCTTTATTCTTTAAAATCCGTTAATCACTACATGAAAGATAATAATATTATAGAAAGATTCTTTTTAAATATACCCATTTTTTTTTTAGTTTTCTTATCGGAATTTTGGGTTTTTTTTTTTTTTTTTTTTTTTTCCCCATTAAGCTATTGCTATGTTTTGCTGTAGAAAATATGTTACATTATTTTAATTCCTCTATAAGTACAAGGTAAAAGCATTTTAATATATCTGACATTCCATGGAACTATAAAAGTGAAACTCGATCTTCCAAATTTAACACCATTTACATAATTTAATGAAATATATATTTTTTTTTTTTTGCTTCTTAAGGATGTTATCTTTTTCTAATTTTCAAACATAATAGGGGTGACTTACCAATTATTGCAACTTGTTAAAGCAAAGAAATTCATGTAAGGTTGTTGTTTACTAGTGAACACCTCTATTCGAATGGCGGCCTGATGGCCAATTGCCTTGCGCTCTGGACATTGGTACCACAGGCTTTAGGTTAGAATCCCTGATAGTAGCATGAATGTTTGTTGTGGTTCCGGAATCCACTTTTTAAACCGTAGGTCTCTGTCTCATATGACCGTAGAGCGTCACAGAGCCCAAACAGACTTCTTCTCACCCACATCATTCCCAAACTGTAAAGGGGCAACTCAGCTCTAGGTAAAGTGATGTGGTTTGTTGTTGTCGTAATGTTTCAGAATCCACTTTAAATTGTAAGTCCCTTCTAATTAGCCCAAAGTGTACACAAAATGACCGTAGAGCACCTGGGTAAAAGTAAATGAAGTACACCTGCGCATCCCTTGCTTATGGCCTGAATATTAACTGTCTCTATATTGCCAGCTGCATTAGAACAACAATATTTTTACGGGGTAGGGTTGTTAATCCTACGCCCAACGCTCTACAGTCATATTTGATCTACGGTTTAAAGTGGATTAGGAACCACTACAAACATCCATGGCACCGCCGGGACTCTTTGTAAGGTATACATTTGTAAAATAATCTGCGTCATGTAATTTTTTATTTCTTTAATTATGTCATTTATGTTCTTTAATTATGTTTATTTTTATTTTTATTAATTATGTCACTTATAATATCCGCAGAAATACTAAAACCATGCTTTAGATCTCTTTTTTTAATAATCGAATAAAAGTATTTCCCCTTCGTAAAGAACAAAATATAGCCTTCAATTTATAGTTTATTTTTGAATGACGTATTAAAAGAAAAATCATTTTTAATGATACCAAACCCTAAACGTTTAAACCCTATTCCAAACTGATGCCATTCAGATTTTAGTTTATTCGTTTAAATTTAAAATTGTTACAAAAATTGTCTGAACATTTTCTGTAACTTTTCTTTAACGCAAACTATTATATTATAACTTTTATTTTTTAATTTTCCTAAAAATAACTATTTAAAAGAAGAAAAGTTTATTCCATTTTAATTTATATATATATATATATATAGCAAATTAATGCTATTTTACGGCAAAAAAAAATAATCTATTAAAGATTTGCATTTTTCCTTGACAATAACAAATATATTAAACCTTTCCTTATAAAAATTGCATTTCAAATAATTTAATTCATTAGTGAGTTAACTTTTTTTTAATATTCGATTGAAAGTTTTTTTTTTACACAATAGCAATAAAAATCAAATTAAAATTATTTCTTTTCGAATTCAGAATCTCAAATTAATTAGGATTTTTGATAATACATTTAAGTTATTAACAGCTTTTTATCTGCTTAATTTAAGAGATGATACTAATAAACAGATTTTGAGGAAATATGCAATTTTCTGTTTTTATAATAAAATTTGAAAAGAAATTCGTTTTGAGTTATAAAATTTACCAAATGCTTTTTGATCCGAAAAATGTGATTAATTTTGTTACGAGATTAATGAAAGCTAATTAAAAGGGCGAAATCTTATTTAAAAGCCGCTATTTTAAGCTCTTTTTAAGAGTTTGATTTCTAAATATAAACCTTTATTAAAATAGTTGAAAATAAGCATTAAGTATTTTATATGAAATATTTTATTTTTAATTGAATTAATTCGTTAAAAAGAATCGCTTCTATTTAATAACACTTGACTAGGATTCTTAACATTTTTCGATTACTACATTTTCGGTCGAAAAACTTAGCATAATTTTTAATAATAACATAAAAATATGATGTTATTATTCAATGACTAATTGTTAATGACCAGAAATGGTCTAAAATAATGGAAACAACAATTTCTCAATTTTTCGATAACATATATTTTTGTTAATTTCAAAAACATAAAAAAAATGAAAATTGAAAAATTTAGCAACCTCATTTTATAAAATTCTTATATACGTTGTTGTTGTACTAGTCCTCAGTGTGCGGTATCACGGGACGAACACCCCATAATTAGTTTACCCATGGATGGAGGTAAAAGGGGCTTCTTCTAGTGTGATGGAGCACCCTTAGGTATAAGTCTGACTTGCCTCGGTCAGTCGCTGAAGAAGTTGACAGTGGCCTCCTGGGAGGACTTTAAGGGGAACTAACAAGTATTTTCGTATCATATGGGAGAAAACTCGGAAACTCCCACCAGTCCGACTCACGTGGCAAGATGTTTGAGTATCATAGACGCTATCGAGTCTCCTCATTCTTTCAAATAGTGTCTACAACAATGCCCCCAGCGTATTGAACCTTAGCCCTAATGCTCACCAGGGTAGGATTTTTATCAATGAGGCACGTGTCGGGCTCATATATATATGTAATTTTGAATATTTTTATTGGTCTAGCGTTTTTTGAAAATAATAGCAGTAAAAAAAAAACTATTTTTAAACTAGAAATCTGATTTTTTTTTTTTCAAGGATATTTCGGCAATGGTTAATTGGTGGTCCACTGATATCCTGCATATCTCACGAGCAGGAGGGTGTACGTTGCAGTCATTGCTTTCAGAAAATCCGCACAAGTTTAAACATTTCTGTATCCCCCAGGTACTCAAATGAATAGCGAACACGTTTTTATAGCGTGACGATGTTCATCACGATGGCAACCCCTAACAACAGAGAAAAGGCAACCGCCTTATATATATATATATATATCTTTTTAAATACTCTCAATGCACTGAATGTTTTATCCCAGACATTACCATGAATAATTTTTATACACAACTTAAAAAAAGCACTAAAAGAAATAAATATTTTTGAAAATATGTTAAAACTTTTATAGTGAAATAACGGAAAATTAAAAAAATTATAACAGAACGTGAATACTGTGTGATTATTTTTCAATCATTAGATTCTTAACAATCCAATCAATTGAAATCGAATAACTGTAAAAAAAATTTTTTTATAAAAAATAAAATTGCATTAATATTTTTAAGATTCGTTGTTTCAAAACACGAAATTTTTTTTTTTGTGTTAAATATGTTCTCCCATAAAATAATGTGTTCTAGCATCCAGCATTAGCGAAATTTAGCCATTGTTTCTACTTCTTTCCTTTACAGCGTAACTAAAAATAAATAAAATAAAAATAAAAAGCCAGGAAAAAGTACCTGTGTAATAAAAATTTGTGTAAAAGAGATTTATTTGGAGAAATATCATCATCAGATGATTATTGAATGAGGTATAGGACTGATGACGCAGAAGTTATGAAACTTATTGCTTCAAAACATTCTTTGATTTCTTTTATTTCAACCAATTCCTTTCAAAAATATGTCAATATCCTCTTTCAAATATCTTTTTTTCTCATTATTTTAAGAACAAATATAAATTGTGTGTTTTAGATGATGTTTTATGTTGGCACAACAAACTTCAGTTTATCTTTCTTTAGAAGATCATCTTATATTAAATATCCCTTAAAGACAAATAAATAAAATAATAATTTTTTTTTTTCATAGAACATGAGAAGTATTTTTTCGTAAAAAAGAAAAGCATCGTAAGGTTTTCTTTTACCACCTAATGTTAGCACAGAGAACAATAATCTAAGTCAACGATTAAAACTAATTCTCGTTGAGAAATGGTCAAAATCGTTCATTACTTTTAAGTATCTAATCATAGTGACATGGGTGGCCACGCTAAAATGATACTTTTGTAGATCTCTACTTCCAGCCTATTCTACTTGAAAATTTATTCTACTATTGTGTCCAAAAAATTAAGACCAGTTTTCAAGTTAAATTTCCCAGGCATATGATATTTCAATTTTTTTTTTTTTTTTTAGGCTGTTGGCACTATCCTTCATATCTGAGAGAAATTTGACGTCAAAATATTCATTAGTGTTTGAGTTACGCTTGGCTTTGGGGGATGCTAAAACTGATTCCGGCGATTTATATCATGTCTGAATGAATTGAGCAAGAACTTGCGTTAGATTTTTGTTTGCAGAAACATATAGAATGTTGTAGAAGGCACTCGGTGAGCATTCTTATACTGAAAGAAATGTTTACAAGTGGTAAAAGTAGTTCAAAAGAAGGCAGAGAGCGCGTTGAAGATGAAGAACCCTCTGGTCGACCACCAACCTCAACCGACGAAGTACACGTTCAAAAAGTAAAGATGTGGTGTTTGCAAACCGTCGATTTACAATTAGAGACCTTACTGATGATGTTGGAATTTTAAAAATTCCATTTTAAAAGATGTTTTGGCCTCAAATGCGTCAAATCTTGATTGGTAACAAAAACACTGAATGCGCCAGCTCATACTGCCTTGATTCTTCACGACTTTTTCGCCCAAAATTGAAACCCGTATCGTTCCACAACCACCGTATTCACTTGATTTAGCATCGTGCTACTTCTGGCTATTCCCTAAACTCAAAAGACCACTTAGAGGACAACGTTTTGAGTCGATTGAAGAGACATATCAAAAGTCACCGAAATCAGTTTCAGCAACTCACAAAACCATGCGTAACTGAAGCACTAATGAATATTTTTAACGCAACAATCTAAAAAAAGAAAAAAAAATGAAAAAAAACCTAAGCGCGGGAAATTTCAATTGAAAATTGATCTTACTTTGGGCAGAGTAGTAAGCCTATCCTACTTAAAAATTTATTCTATTTAAAAATTCTAAACATGAAATCACTCAAATTCAATCTGCCAACAGCCAAATGCCAATTCAAATCCAGATTGGATCCAGATGAAATAGATTAGAAAGATACATCATTTGCAACCTAAAGACCATTAAATAAACACACTAATACATCATAAGTGAGCACCTAAATCTCTCAATAGACACAACAAACTTCAGTTTATCTTTCTTTAGAAGATTATGTTATATTAAATATCCCTTAAAGACAAATAAATATCTGAGTAAAACATAGAACATCATAGAACATCAGCAGTATGATAGATATTTTCATCGAACATCAGCAGTATTTTTCATTAAAAAATTGCAACGTAAGGTTTTTTTTATCATCTAATCTTACCATAGAGAACAGTAATTTAAGTAGACGATTAAAACTAATTCTCGTAGAGAAATGGTCAAAATCGTTCATTACTTTTAAGTATCTAATCTTAGTGACATGGGTGGCTACGCTAAATGATACTTTTGCAGATCTCTGCCACTTCTGAGCCTATCCTACTTAAAAATTTATTCTATTTAAAAATTCTAAACATGAAAGCACCCAAATTCAATCTGCCAATTCAAATCCAGATGAGATCCATTGACAAATAATCTAAACACCTATCCGATGAGAGTGATAATAGATTAGGAAGATACATCATTTGCAACCTAAAGACCATTAAATAAACACACTAATACATCATAAGTGGGCACCTAAATCTCTCAATAGACAATGGGTGGCCACCCCCTTCCGGCTTACCGTTAGCTGGAATGAACTCCTCCTCTTAATATGCTCGCACACAGTGTCTGCCTACCTCCCCCTTTTCCTCGCTGCCTGTCAAGAGGAATCGAAGATTGACCTCTTCCAGCAGCATTCCGATCTCGCTCTTGCCACCACACACCCATCCGGTGCCCCGAGTCACGGAGGGGGAAGGGTGGGGGAGGACTTTTTTGTTTTTGTTTTTGATCACTCGTAATGTGAGAGAGAGAAAATGACATGCCTTATTGACAAATGATTTGAATGCCAAATAGTGAATAAAAACGATCGGTTTTATGTGCGCTTTTCTATCTATAACAGTTTGTATTCCTTGAATTCCGATGCACTGGACAGAACATATTCAAGGTTACATACAGAGTGACTAAAAGATTTGCGTGAATTTGTTATTATTATTGTTTTTTACAATGTATGACATTAATTTGGATTATTAATTATTATATATTACTTAATTTTTAAGTAATATGTAATACAGTAACATATAAAATCATCTTTTCGAGCCTGAACGGCTGAATGACTAGCGCTCTGGCTCTCTGTACCACAGGTTTCGGTTCGAATCCCGGCGGTGCCATGGATGTTTGTAGTGGTTCGGAGTCCACTTTAAACCATAGGTCCCGGTCAAGCATGATCGTAGAGGCGTTGCGGGGTTATTGTTACTCCGCGTCCGTAGCTTATCGTCAAGCTACACGCACCTCCCTAGGTAGTGCAAAGTGAGTAACGTCGATGCAACGCTTGCCTTAAGGCATCGAAAATAATTGTCTAAGTGTTTACCAGCTACATTAGAACAAAAAAAATCATTTTCCAACTATTCAATTTAATAAATTGTGTCACTTGAAGTATTAGATATTTCCCGGCTCACCTGAAAAGAAGTAACGCAAAAAGCATTAATATTTTAAGTTTAAAAAATATATATAGTAGTAATATGACTGAACAAAGAATAACATCTGAACTTTGAAATCTGCTACATCATCTTCGTCTTTTGTCAAATTTTGAACACTTTGAGACAAAAAATTTGAGAAAAACTAAAATAGACACACACACAAAAAAAATTGCGATTGAAAATATTGTACGATACAAAATAAAAATTGTAAAGCAATTTTTTATTAATTTGTAAAATATTTCTGCTATGCAAATTAATTTTTGTAAAAATATGTAAACAAAGCATATTTAATATACAAATTAGGACAAGTTTTTATTTGGAAACATTGTAAAACAAAACGCCCCAAACTTGGCAAGTTTAAATTTTATTCCAACATTCGCACGTCTATCAAACCTAACAACGGTATAAAAAGAACGTCAAAAGTTTTTTTATAAAATATGTATCTTCAAAATTCGAAAAAAAATATTCTTTAAAAATAACATACATTAAATCAATTTCAAAAGAAAAATCAAAACTTCATCGAGATTTTTTTTCATATTTTTCTATGCTGGTTTTTTTTTTTTTTTTTTTTTTTTTTTTTTTTAAACTAATTTTAAATGTCTTGGTTTCGAATCAAAGAATTGTTGCTGATTAATAGGCAATCATGCATAAAGGTAATATTTTTCTTAAAGCTGTTTCTATTTAAAGAAAATATTTCAAATCGAATTCCCTTTTGAAAATCAAAAGTCTCATCTTTATGGATCTTAAATTACGATTTTTTTCTTCTATTTGAAACAGGAATTCAAGATAAGTCGTTTTAACGAATGAAATCGGAAAGTCATTTCTAATTTTTTTTTCCTCCTTAAAGAGCTGAGAATAAAATAAATGATTATTTTTTAACTCAAGTAGAAAAAAATTGTATTATTGTGAAAGCCAATATTTGAAGTCATTTTTTTAAATTTTTTTTAGAAATTGAATGCAAATACAAATGAATTTGCTTGTATGTATACAAAAATGCTCAAAAGAGTAAGACCAATTATTTTTTTTTTCAAAAACTCTTTATTTATTCTTAAAAATTTATTTCGTCTCTTTCAAAGTAATCCACATATGCACTTATGACAACTTTTTCCAATCCTCAATTCATGCTAAAAGCCATTGGCCAGGATAGCCTTCAAAGCGCGCAGCGACTCACGTTGAATCTTTTCAATTGACTCAAAACGGTGTCCCCAGGTGATATTTTGAGTTTAGGGAATAGCTAGAAGTCACACGGTGGAATACGGTTGTTGTAGAACGATATGGGTTTCATTTTTGTCGAAAGAGTCAATGTAATGTGAGCTGGAGCATTCAGTGATTTCGGTACCAATCGAGATTGGACGCGTTTGAGGCCCAAATGGAATTGATGATCCTTTTAAAATTCCAGCATCATCATCGAGGTCTCTAATTGTAAATCGACGGTTTTGCAAGCACCAAATCTTTAATATTTTGGACGTGAGCTTCGTCGGTTGAGGTTGTGGGTCGACCAGAGGGCTCTTCGTCTTCAACGCGTTCTCTGCCTTCTTTGAACTGTTTATACCACTTGTAAACATTTCTTTCCGATATAGGAAAAGCTCACCGAATGCCTTTTGCAACATTTTATACGTTTCCACAACAAAATTTAATGCAAGTTCTTTGATCAATTCATTCAGACATTTCAAAAATCTCCTTATTCAGTTTTAGCGTCTCACAAAGCCAAGCGTAACTCAAAACACTAAGGAATATTTTGACGTGAAAATTCACACAGATGTCAAGGACAGTTCTAGCAACCTAAAAAGGAAAAAAATCAATTTCCATGAGAATTTTAAATTGAAAATTCTTCTTACTTTTGGATTCAGAAGTAGTTTTGTCAAATATATTTAAGTTCTAAATTTTAATGCTTTTTTAATGCCAAAAATATCAATCATTTTTGCTTTCAAAAATTTTAAAAACCATCGACAGTTGTATTTTAATTGCCATGTTTTCAAACAAATTTCTCACAAATTTAGCATCATTGATTTTGTAATGGATATCATTTAATGCTTTGTTTTCGAATAAATTTAAAATTAAATAATTTAATTTGCATTAAGATAATTCAGATACTTAGATTTGCTTAAATATTACGAAACATTTTTATATTATCAAAAAATACCAATATTGCTTTTGAATATGTTTGGAACAATCACGAAATATTATTAATTACACTAATGATGTATGTCAAAAAGTAGTATAAAAAAGAAATGTAATATAAAAAGAAAATTAAAAAGTGGTATAAATAGAAAAGAAAAGTAGTATAAAAAGAAAATTAAAATGTAGTATAAAAAAGAAAATTAAAAAGTAGTATAAAAAAGAAAATTAAAAGTAGTATAAAAAGAAAATTAAAAAGTAGTATAAAAAGGAAAATTAAAAAGTAGTATAAAAAAAAATTAAAGTAGTATAAAAAGAAAATTAAAGTAGTATAAAAAGAAAATTAAAGTAGTATAAGAAAAAGTAAAAAAAAAAAAAAAAAAAGTAGTACGAGAAAGGAAAAAAAAAGGTACTACAAGAAAAAAATCTAAAAAAAAAGTAGTATAAAAGGAAAATGTAGTAAAAATGGTAAAAAAAATGTAATATAAAAAGAAAAGTAAAAAAGTAGTACATAAAAAAAAAAAAAGTTATATTAAGTATTTTAACATACATAAAAGTAAAACTATGATCAGCTGAAGTAGCACTTATGTTTTAATTTCTAATACTAAAGGGTGCTTTCATTTATCTGCTCATCTCTCCAATCCTTATTATTTTCATTTAAAGAGCTTCGTGAATGTTAATGGGGAACGATACTTTTTATAGAAAATGTTCACTCATGCAACTTTTAAGGATATTAAGATTCATTTCTTTAAAAAAAAATGTCCATGATGGGGCTAAAAAATATTTGGCATTAATTTAAATATTGTTGAAATAGAGTCGATGTTTTATAATGTCAGGCATATTGAATTAGGATCATTTGCCACTAGAAAGAAATGTAGTAGATTCAAAGTTACCCAGGATGTAATTACCTGCTGCCCTATACCCACATTTTATCACCTCTGATTTGAACGAGCATCTTCATAAATGTATTTAATGAGGAAGGATTCACATTCTCCTCTACACTTCCTCCTACAGGCAAACAGAAAAATTATTAAGAAGGTAGCTTTCAGTGCATTCTTATTTGCTATTATTATGATATTAATTTTTTTGTCGGGTTTTGAACCCAGATTCGGAAATCCAACGAGTTATACACAAAATATTCTCTTGATTTGATTAGTTAAAATGAAAGAACGATTGGCTTCAGCTTTTAATTTGTTCGTAAACTTGTGCAATTCAAAGGTAAAATGAAAAACTTGATTCTTGCCAGCAAAAATATTGTTTATTATTATTGTGAAACTATCTCAAGTTTTTATTATTGTAAAGTGAAAAGTATTTTGAATATTGTAAAGTAAAAATTACTTTTAATATTGTAAAGTAAAAATTACTTTTAATGTTATAAAGTAAAAATTACTTTAAAATATTTAAAGTAAAAATTACTTTTATGTTGTAAAGTAAAAATTACTTTTAATATTGTAAAGCAAAATCTACTTTTAATGTTGTAAAGTAAAAAGTATTTTTGTTAATGTAAAGTAAAAAAATATTTTTATTATTGCAAAAAAATTCTTTCATAAAATTCTCTGTCAAATAATTACAAGAAAATAATCATAATTTCTCCATAAGCATTTTGATATAATTTCTTAAATCATAAAGTGATAATAAAAATTTAAGTAATAATTTGATATTTTCAAAAACTCAAATTTTTCCTATTTATATAATTAATTGTTTTGCAGTTTTTACTGAAAATGTACAATACATTTTTACCATTTTATATTTTTTTCCTATTCTTCACATTTATGAAATAAATTCTTATTTTATTTATTTAAAAGAAAGAATGATTTATTGATTATATTTTGAAAAACCTTACATTTTGGTCAATGATATTTATATTCAGAATAATACTTGTATCCAGTGTTCTCAAAATTAACTTCACATTTTTTTCTAGAAATAATTCTGATATTGAAATATTTAATCACTTGATCTTCTAATTATTAGAATTTGTTAATTATTTTTTTTATCACATTGCGGTTTGAAACTTGGGTATTGAATTTACCTAAAACCCATTTCTTCTTTTTTTTTTAATCGTAAAATCATCTCAGTTGATTAAAAAAAATAATTAAAGATTAACTGAAATAATTTTGAAATATGGCAGAATGAAAAATTAGCTAGAGCAGAACAATGTTCGTTGAAGAATATTTAAATACAAAATGCTTTACTTTGCAAAATATTTCACTTTGTTTTAAGGGATTCTTAATTAAGGTCCTTGAAAGGGAATTAAAAATAAAGCAATTCTTCCCAAATGCAGAACTCATTTTGAAAAGCGAACTTAATCTTCTTTCGAATGAAAAGCAATTTGTTTCCAGGAGTAACGGAAAAAACCCCTCAACTGGATAAACAACTATTATTAATGTTACTTTTTTTTTCTCAGGATTATTTTGGCAAATTAAATATAAAAAAATATTTTTTTTTTTACTTATTTGGGTTCATTTTCTTAATAAATAAATCTATCAAATAAAAAGTAGGGCAACAGAAAATGTTATTTTTTAAAGCTCGTTAGAAGGAGACTTCATTTTTTTGTTGTTGAAAATCTATGGCGTAATCTACTTCACCAGTAGCCCATTGACAAGTGACCAGGCGAAAATTTGGGGGTCATTCAAATAGACTTTTAGGGAGAAACACCTTTTGCAAATCGTATATGAGAAAATCCAGAAAACTCCATATTGCCACAATCGCCATTTCTGAAAGCTATGACTGCAATGGATGCCGCCAGTGGATTCAACATTATCTCTCCTACACACTAACTGCATACGTTACAATTTGGTCCGCAAGTTGCTCAACCTGTGGTCATTCACAGCTAGAAAGGCAAAATATTCAGCCAAATAGCTTTTTTAAATGCAGTTAATCTGGTAATAGAGACAGTTAATCTTTTTATGCCATAAGCAAGGACTGCAAAGCTGTTACTTATTTAGCACCACCCTGGAGGCACGTGTAGCTTGACGATATGCTATGGACGTGAGTAACCCACAATGCTGTACGATCCTATTAGACCGGGACCTACGGCTTAAAGCGGATTCAAACCATTAGAAACATCTATGGCACCGCCGGAACTGGAACCTGAAACCTGTGGTACCAGGCACCAGAGCGTCAGCAAATTAGCGTTAGCCATGATAACCATTGGGAGTTATGTTGGGTCCATATTATGTCACCACAATCTAGGACCATCTTCTTAGCCTTTATGACTTACTATAATAAGAATGATCATATCCATAGTAAGAAAACTATTTATCTACAATGGAAACACTACTCCACAAACATGATACGAAACAAAAATAATATTTAATATTCATGTGTAAATAATTTCAACAATATTTATTGGAATGGCTTATCCATAATGGAAATACTACTCCACAAACATAAACCCGAACAATGAATTATTTACACATTACAGTGCTTGGGAAACGTGAACGTCTTTCCAATCTCCAACTGTCTATTCCTCTCGGTGTTTCCAACCATCAATTCTGCTCAGCACACTTGTGGTTCTCCATATATATGTCCCATATATTTGTGTTTCTACTCCTCGCACTCTCAGTCATTGCTTTTATCATTGGTATTGCCTCGTGTTTCTTGCCATCTTGGTTTGTCAAATTCTTCTCCTGCGCTGCACATTCAAGGTAATTTTCTCAATCATATTGGAACCGTACATTCATAATTCAGAAGGTTGCAATTGCTTTTCAGCGATTTTTTTAATCCACTGAATGATATCACCTTTTATTTGAATACGATTTCCTTAAAAAAAGACTTCAATTGCATGGAAAAAGATGATATAAAGTCATCGTGTCCAACTTATAACTTTTTTTTTTTTTTATATCTCAGTAATCAAAATATAACATGAGGAAATAATTATTTTTAATTATTGTTTTAAATTTATTTCAAATAATAATTTCTTTATCTTTGTTAAATTAACTTTATTTCTTTAAAAATTGCCGCTTGACTTAAAGATACTCGCCACTAATACAGTTGTTGCAAAAAGATATAATGTTTTTCATGGTGCAGCATAGAAAATTTCTGACACAATATTTTCCAAATTGAAACTTCCAGTAGCATTTTTAGGTGTAAGTGCCT
>BPLR01004563.1:0-109463 GCA_021605095.1 Caerostris extrusa | reverse complement strand
CATGCCTGACCTACAGTTTAAAAAGTGGATTTCGAACCACTACAAACATCCATGGCATTGGGGACTCCTCGAATCCCAAACTTATGGTACCTAGCCACTCGACAATCAGGCCCCGATAGTTTTAACAAACTTGCATTTTCCATGAGCAAAGCCAATCTTCTGTGTGTGTCTAATTCTCGGTGTCCTATAGTGCGGACTGACATCCTATGAGTAATCTACTGCTATGGATGGAGGAAAAGGGGCAGTTTCTGTTGCGATGGAGCGCCCAGCGAGTAGAAGACTGACTTGGTTCCATATCGCTGATGAAGGAGGGCACATTGGGTGCATTCCGGTAGGACTTGAGAGGGAACCAATCCAAGGCTTGAGTATCGTATGGGAAAGCCCCACCAAGTAGATCGATTCCCGAGGCAAGATGCTTACTCATCACAAACGCCATCGAATTTCGTTTGCGAAACAGTTTCTACAACAAAGTTACAGTCAGAGTATTGTACCTCACAGCCCTAACACTTCACCAGCAACGCAAGATGCCACTGAAACAGAACCACGACTTGGGGTAAGAACTTTTAAATATTTTTTATAAACATTAGCTTTAATCCCTAATATTTTTCAATTTTTGCTGAAGTCATCATTCAATTTCAAGCCTTTCTTAAAAAGATATTTAACACAAACTATTTTGCACCATTTTTAGTATAAAACCAATAAATGCTGCTGTGTTATAACTTTTTCAGTTAGTTCACTCTTTAAAGCAGTTATGTTTGTTTCACTAAAAATAGATTTAAAAACCAAATAAAACATTTTGTTTCTCAAATGCAGATGGATAACGAACTTAATGTGATGATTTAGGTGTATTTTTATTTACAACTGATACATCTTTAGATTCATAAATATTTTTCAAAGCTCGAATAATTGCCAAACAAATTTTTGAGAAAATGTTTGGATGGAGTGAAATAAATCTGGTCTACTGTTGTTTGTTTTTTTTCCAATTATTTGAAATGTTTTATAAACTGCACGGTGTTCAAATAAAAATAATATTTGTTTTTTAAGGCCGAACTGGATTTGAATGTAGTATTTAAGTTGCCATTACACGTTTTAGTAAAACATATTTCTATTTATTCTATTGTTGTCTGATCTTAAACACAAAACAGAGTAAGTGGTCTCTTTTGAAACTTTTAGACTATTTGAATACAATGCACAAACGGTTTGATTTTCAACGCCTTCAATGCAATTATATCTTTATGTTTAGAAAACATAGATGTTATAAAATAGTAGTAGTTTCATAAACAGCACATCTGTGACCAGAAATACTGAAATTTATGAATGCATTATCAAGTTATTCAATCTTTTTTCTTTTGAAAAGATGCATGGTTATTCTTGTCAAAATTACTTTTACTATTACTATGCAAACAAAAGGGCCTGATGAGTGACTAGTGCTCTGGTGCCATGGATGTTTGTGGGGGTTCGAATCCATTTTTAAACTGTAGGATACAGTCTAATATGGCTGTAGAGCGTTAGGTGTAGGGCTGACAACCTTACACCGCAAAAAAAAGAAACATCACCTGTCTCGAAATTTTCCAGCATGCAGAAGGCCTTGGCCACCATGGACTGTTGTGCTATTGATCACGATGATATCTAGCAAACAGGACAATATTTTTGAATGCGCAATCTTATTTGAAATCAACTGATTTAGTTGTTCAATTACAGCATCAATAATAAATAGCTTTTCATTTTCTTTTTTTCCTCCTTCTATTCTCAAAAATCCTCAAGAATTTTTGCAGTGTTGTTCAATTTGTCTTCAAATCATACCTTCTTTTTGTCATAGCTAAGTTTGTTAGTAAATTATCTAATTTTTTCCATGATATCCATTATATCTGATGATGAAATGCATTATCTTGTTTTCTTTTACTATAAAAAATGAGACATTTATTATCCAACATTGTTTCATCATGCCAAGCAGTCCAATTTCGGTATAGTTTAAATGAAACATGTATTCATTTCATCAATATCATCACAAAGATTTATCTTAAAACAGGGTATTTTTTTTCTCAGTTAATTCTGAAGCATAACATAACAATTCTGAGGCTTAACGTTGTCACTAAGAAATTATTTTACAACACTATAATCACACAAGTAATCAGTGTCTACAACAATACCGCCAGCGGATGGAGCCTCAGCTCCTTACGCTTAGCAGCAATGCAGCGAGGATAATGAAGAGCTTTCCTTTCTAATGCAGCTGGCAAACACAGACATCTTGGTCTTTTGATGCCTTAAGGCAAATGCTGCACAGACATTACTCACTTTGCATTACCCAGGGGGCGCGTGTAACTTGAAGATAAGCCACGGAGTAACAATGCCCCCGCAACGCTCTACGATCCTATTAGGCCGGGACCTACTTTTTAAAGTGGATTCCGAACCACTACAAACAAATCATGGCACCGCCGGGATTCGAACCAAAAACCTGTAGTACCGAGCGCCAGGCGCTGGCCACTCTGACATTCAGGCCCCTGGATGTTGAAGAGTCAATGTGAAGTCTTTCCACCAACGATCTTGAAGAATTAGAACTTTGCAAATATGAGATGACGACATGAGCTTTTCTGAAGACGAAAGGAACTTTCAACAGATTCTTTCAAAAAAAGTGAAACCATTATAATAGAAATTATGGGTCCGTTTATACAAAGGGATTTAAATTTTTGTAGATGTTCAAAGGGCAAGAAGAACGGTCATAACTACTTGCTCAACGAACGAAATAGGAAAAAGAAATTAGTACGTTAGATGACATCTTCAGAAAAAATTTTTTACAATGGGTTATGAATTTTCCTCATCAGATATATAACTTCTTCACTCGAACTTTTATTTGATTTCCGAGAATATTTTATGAATAAAAATCGATACTAACGATAAATAAGTTTATAATTAACGTTAAAATAAAACTACCTAACAATAAATGTTACAATATAAAAAAATATACATTTTCTTATTCACCGTTTTATTTCACCTCGTCCCCATTATTTAGGTATTAAGATGACCTCGTTCCGAAGATGTTTCGTTTAACGCAGAACTTATTGGAACGTATCACGGCCCAGGTTCGAATCTGGCTGTGGCCGAATGTTTGTGTGAGTGGTTCGAATCCCCCTAAACTGTAGGTTCCGATGCAGCCCTCGTGACCGCAGAGCGACAAACCAAACCAAACTATTGGAACGTATCCAAGCGTGATCTTGCGAAATATTTGCTCGTGGTTGAATATATTATAAAATCTAATACATTAAGATTTCAAAACGTGAATTCGTTACCAGTCAAATAGTGGGACAACTTTGAAAACCTCACGAAAGTGTACCAACTTTATAGTTTGCTGATATTTTATTTTATTATTTTTTTTTTCATTTTCATTTTTGATATGTACAAAATACATCGATTCCACAGTTTTAAAAAACCATTGGCTTGTACAGTTTGGATACCCAATCATTTCTATATATTCCCATGCTTATTTGACATTTAAGGAAACAATTTGTTTCCAGCTTCTCTTCTTTTTCTTTTTGCAAAGTAAATCGTTCACTCAATGTAGAAGAACATCTCCGTCCGCGTGGATTATTATTTCGTCAAAAAAGGGGCGTTCCCGGTGGGTGCGTCACGTGGTTCCTCTCACTTGCGATTGGAGGCTGAGATTGCGTTCCCTAACCGCAATGCCAAAGGATTCATTTCTCTTCAAACTTATTATTATTACTTTTTTTATTTTCCTTTGTCTGAAAACGAATCATTTTTTTCACCTTCGCTGTCATTTTAAATAGAAATGGAAAGTCAGCCAAAAACTTTCTGACTTCTGGGTCGTTTTTTTTTTTTTTATGCCGACTCTCGACTCTTTTCCGTAATTTGAGTGCTATCCTCTTTACTTATGAATTTCCAAGAATTTGTGAAATTAATTTAAGGATGTTTATTTAACGTCTTACATTTATAAAGATAATTTTTTTCATCTTTAACTCCTCATTTAAAAAGACGCACTTGTACTCTCAATTTGCTTACTGAAAATACATACATCCTATAAAAAATGTCAGTATCCAATAAGCAAGTTTTGAACACCTAATTAAATATATAGACAATGTGAGATGCATCCAATCACCAATCAGAATCCGCTGGCTCGGACATGTCCATCGCAGAGATGAGGAGGGAAACATCATTAAAAGGGTTATGTTATGTAAATTGTTCAACACTAGGAAGAGAGGGGAAAGGTGGATGGCTAATGTGAAAGGGGATCTTAAACAACTGAAAATGATTAACTGGAAGAGAATAGTATGGGGAACAAGACAGATGGACAGCTGTTGAGGTTGAAGCCTGTAATGACAGTAAAGAAAAAGAAACAGGTACCAAAGTATTATAGAATAGTTTAAAGGCAAGCACAAGGAAATTTCACATTTTAAGCATTAAGTTACTAAATTTGTAATACATTCAATCTCATTTGTTCTTAATAATAGACTAACTTCTATAAGATCTTCTTTCATTTCCATTTTACTACGATCTTTACAAATGGATTCAAAACAATTTGAGAAATAAATTGAATGACTTTGATTGCACTCGTATATCGGTCAAAAAATTTTTGCGTTAACAAAGGTTTTTTACAATTTTAACGGCGTAGACTCATTTAAAGGGGCCTGATGGGCGAGTGACTAGCGCTCTGGCGCTCGGTGCCACAAGGTTCGAGTGTCCGGCGGTGTCATGGATGCTTGTAGTGGCTTGGAACGCACTTAAAGCCGTAGGTCCTTATCTAACATGACTGTAGAGGAAAGGATGGTAACGCTACACTTAAAAAGTAAACATCTCCCTTCTCGAAATCTGACTGTCGACAGACGGCCTGAGCCCACCATGGTCCTGTTAAGCCAATGAAGTAGAAGAATCATTTAAAAGATATATCTGTATTCTAAATTTGCTTAGTTCGGTTTATTTGTCGCTATCATCTTGTGCACACCGAGGGCTAAACAGACCGGAACTTACAGTTTAAAGTAGGGATTCCGAACCACTCACAAACATCCGTGGCACCACCAGGATTCGAACCTGAAGCATGGAATATTAAAGACCAGAGCGCCAGCAAATTGGCCACCAGGCCGCTTTAAAATTACTTATAAAAACACATATATCTAATAAAAATAACAACACTCAAACAGCAAATGATTATAGTATAGCGGAAGACAAATAAAAATGGTAAATTTTAATCAAGAATATACTCTAAAATCTTGTAAATCTGTAAATTTTGTAAAATACATTCAATCGTTTTTGTTCTTTATAACAGGCGAGCTTTTTCAGTGCTGATTCATGACAGATTTTTGTAAGCCTCGGTGCTGAGAAAATTCTCTCAGCACTTGCTCGGTATACTGGTAAAAACAGTCACTCTCTTTGCTACTGATTATCTAATTGAATGATACAATTAAATTGCCTCTTTAATATTTAATTTAAACATTAAATCCCCTTCCCGACTCTTCACCTCTGATTTTAATATTAGATCGCCATTTGGTTTTGTTTGTGTCATGGACTCATTCGAACACGTGCAAACAACAGAAACAGCATTACGGTTTACTCCCTAACAAAATGAAACAGAGTATTTTGAGTTTCAAAGTGCTAAGAGACGTATCTCAACACTCATTTGGTTTGCTGCTAAAGCAGTCACTGTCTTTGATACCGATTATCTAATTGAATGATACAATTGCCTGTTTAATATTTAATTTCAACACAAACTCCCATTCCCGACTCCTGAGCTCTGATTTTAATATTAGATCGCCAATTAGATTTTGTTTGAGTGATGTACTCATTGCAACAAGTGCAAAAAAAAAAAGATTGCCACATTACTGGTTTCTCCCTAACACAATGAAACTGAACATTTTGAGTTTCAACGCCTCTAAAACCATCGTTTAGCCACTATTGCAAAAGCAGCTCATTCACACTCCTGGAGGAAGGCATTCTCATCTTGCACATCCGGTCACTTTACGTTGAAGACTTCCTTTTCCTCAATGGAGAGTGTGGGTTTTTGGAGTGAGCCCCCTCGGAAGGTGATAGGCGCCTGCCTAGGGGGCAAGGCCCTTTTTAGGGGCAGGGCCGCCGTGCACCTGCCGCACAAGGACGCCACCTGTTCGCCCTGCACCCTCCTGCCATCTGCTGCATCCCTCCGGCTATGCTCCTCATCCCGAGTGCTCTCGAATCGTTTCCAAGTATACATTTGTCATATATCTCATAAAGAACAAATGGAAGGTGTTATGCACAAACACATAAGTGAATATATGCATATATATATATATTTATTTATTTAGTATGTACATACCTACATATATAAGTAGGGGGAGGGATAGTCTAGTGAGGATTGCATATATTATATAACCATAAGTGTTCATGTACTATAAAATATTAAATACAAATTTAAATTTAAAAGGGAGTGCTCCACCTTTTAGTTTCGTTCGACCGCATTTGAAAGGCTTGTTCCTCTACGGTCATTTTTTTTTGCACACATTGGCCTAATTCGACCGACACCTACAGCTTAATGTGGATTTCGCACCACTGACAACTATGAAAATGTTACAAATAATCGAATCCTCGTGGTGCATGCATACCACCACCAGGATTCGAGCCTGAAGCCTGTGGTACCCAAGGCCAGAGGGCTAGCCAATTGGCCATCAGGCCACTCACCCTATACAGCTGATGGAACTAACATCGTAAATCCAAACAGAGAACTGGATGCTGAACAAATTGAATCAGTTTCCATTGGTGTTTCAATTGTTAATTGATTGTTTGTCGTTCTACAGACATTTTACGCTAATTAGACTAATTAGACCGGAACCTAACCACTAACAAGCATCCATGATTCGAAACGCCAGGATTCAAACCTGAAGCATGTGGTATCAAAGGACAGAGCGCCAATTGGACAATTGGTCGTTGGAGGAGTAAAAAAAAAAAAAGTCTACCTCTTCTGTTTCTCTTCTAAAAAACTTCTTTCTCTAAATGACATTTATTAATTTAAATAATTATAATGCACAATGTACTTTAGGTAGTAATAATAAAGTAATATACTTTCAATACATAGAGTAATTATGTATTGTTACTCTATGCAATTAAAAATATTCATTACGAAGAGCCCTTGGCAAAACCATTTATTGTGTCTTTTCAGGCTGAATTTAAATTAATAATTGGAAGAAAGATGTATTTATCCATAAAATTAGATATATAGCAAAGATGGATATTAAATAAAATAGAATTTTCAAAAATAAGTAAGCAAAAATCTTAAGAGTTCTAAAGAAATTTACGGTTTGATGGGCATCATTCAAAATATTGAAAACAATCAGCATACGTGCTATTAGTCACGTCGAAACTCCAAACAAAGTTCATCTGAAATATATATTCCAGAATATCCGAAAAACATTTTCATTTTCAACTGTGTCATCTAATCTTGAATATCAGCAACCAGGGTAAGATTTACAAAGGAAAAACTATACTCAAAAATCTTGGAAATAAACAAAAGATTTCGATTTTGAGATTTTGGTGGTATATTATTCCCTGATTTTTTAATCTTTCTTTTAATGTATCATTTATTAAATTTCAACGATAAATACGTTTAAATGTCTCTTTGTGAAAAAGAAAAGTAGATTAAATGGCCACCTGCATTATCTTTAAAAACTGTTTTCTAAAAATGAGTCATTCTGATCTCCAATATTTTTATACGAGACATAAAGCATTGAATATTTTTTTATTAGTTTAAAAAAACTGTATTTTAATCTGAGGTTAATTAATTAAGCAGTTAATTGAAAAATATTTTTTAATTAAAAACTTGGGAAGAAATATATTCAACTATATTTTTTTAACAATGTTCAAAAAATACAGCCCCTACCTTTCCCAACTCCTCCGATTAGTTGACCGTTGGTACCACAGGCTTCAGGTACGAATCCTGGCGGTGGCATGGATGTTTGTGAGTGGTTCGGAATCCACGTTAAACTATAGGTCCCTGTCTAATTAGCCTAAAGTGTGCACAAAATGACCGTAGAGCGACAAACCAAAACTCATATTAGTTTAGAAAACATTTTAAAATAAAAAAAATAGTATAACGTTTAGCAGTTTCTGAGAAAAGTTACTTCAAAGTAAGTGATTTTAGCATCGCTTATTTAGAGAATACGTAATATAAACATTGCATTTATACAGATACATCAAAATTAGTTCCCTTAAAGTCGGAATGTATAGTAATCATTTTTATAAGGAAACCTGCAAATGTTTTCTAATACTCTTGATTCAATTTTAAAATTTTATTGATTTTTTTTTTCTTATACAGCTGACAAATACTTAGACAGTTATCTTTTATGCCATAAGCAAGGGCTGCACCGACGTTACTCACTTACCACTACTCAGAGGGGTTTCTTTCCAACAAAATACAATGGTACCGAGTACATGGAATATGGTACACCAAGTACACCGTGTATAATGGTACCGAGAGTCATAGCGCTAGCCACTTGGCCATCATTCCCTTAAATCTTTAATGAATTAATAAAAACTTTTTAAGAATGAAAAATAAAAGTTTATAATCGTTCGTGATATATTATTACTTGTGCCCCAATCATCAATCCCCAAAGCAAATAAATACATAAAAAAAAATTACGCGATACATTTATGTATCAAAAATATATTAAAAATGAATTATTAAAGATATATTAAGTATCAGTTTAGATATATCAAGTATGTTTGACATTTTCAAAATGGCCTTATGCAAACTTCCCACATTGTTTTTGTATCTATCTAATAACAAAAATAACACTACAACTATTTCAGCATGAATTGCACTGCTATGCTCAACACAATGTCTGCATCTTCGCGGGACCGGAAGTATACACTTCCTCAAATAAGGACTCACGTATTGAGAGGGAAGAACTTTTCACGGAAGGAAAATTGTGCGCGCTGCATTTTCTGAGAGATGCTAAACATTGCTCGGTTTCTTGGTAAGACGTCGGTGTTTTGGTTAGCGGTGGTTCATCAATAGCTTTCCTTGTGCTGTCACGGCGGGAGGGTCTTTCCGATTGAAATCGGACACAGAACCGTACCGAAAAAACATAACTGTTATCCATAACTGGTGTCATCAATTACTGATAACAATCTTGTTTATATTGATGTCTTGTGTCACTTGCGTTCTGAAATTGTGGGGGTTTGGTTTGCGGCTCAACGGACATTTTATGCACCCTTTCGGTTAAGTAGACTGGGACCAGATGCTTTTATATTTTAGCTATATACACCAGGACTTATATACAGTTTAACGTGTATTTCGAAAGACTCACAAATATCCATGCCACCGCCAGGATTCGAACCTGACGCTTGCTGTACCACAGGCCAGAGCACTAGCCAATTGGCCTTCAGGCCACGAAATTGTGGGAGTGGGCTGTAGGTTTCTAGTAGATCTTCTGAAACAAAAGTAATATGTCTCTCTCTCTCTCTCTATATATATATATATATACATATATTGCATATAAATTCTTTTTAGGTATGATTGTGACAATAATTGTATAGTTTCGTTGGCATTTTGTATCAAAAATAAATAAGTTGTAGTTTCTTATTAAGATCACGCTTGTTACAGAACGTTTTAAAATTTCACTTAACATTTTTTTCATTTACTTTATCCTACGAGAGCCTTTACGACTACAATTTCAAACTCATTATGTATATATGTATATATATATATATATACATAATGAGTTTCACGTTTATTGATAGCATTATAGTGAATTCAACCTTTCGAATGACGTTATTTTCAGCACAACAATTTGCAGAGGCTGCATTCCGGAAGTGCTAACCATCTTCTCTTATCCAAAAAGACATTCTTCTTCCCCAGCAGTTTTTCTTGCTCATCCTCCGCTTTAAGTTTGCCTGTTTGGAAGATCTACTTGTAACCACCAAGTTATTCCATCCATTCCTTTCTATGTATGCAAAAAGGAACTACGGAAATTATCGCTTCTCTCACCTTAGTATATACACTACTGGCCATTAAAATTGCTACGCCAAGAAGGCGACAGGCTGCAGACGTGAAATTTAAACGGAAGGAAGAAGGTGCTGTTATATGCAAATGATTAGCTTTACAACGCATTCAGACAAAGCAGGAGCAGGTAGCGACACCTGCAAAGTGTTTAGATGAGGAAATTATTCAGCCGGTTTCTCATACACAAATTGCATTTGAACGTTGTTGCATGGGAAAGGTTTTTGTTGTGATGCCTCGTGTAGAAGCAGAAATGCGTACTAGCACGTTTCTGACTTTAATAAAGGACGAATTGTACCGGGATTGCGATTTATCGTATCACAGTATTGCTGCTCGCGTCGGTCGAGATCCAATGACTGTTAGCAGAATATGGAATCGATGGGTTCAGGACAGTAATACGGAACGCCATGCTAGATCTCAACGAGGCAACGCATGGGCAATATCCAATATCTGTCCATCCAATATCTGTTCTCAATGTCCAGGCGTATAAGTGCTGTTATTACTGCCAGAGGGGGTTGCTCTGAGTACTGATTTCTCAGGTTCTAAGCAGCCAAATTTCTTGAAAATTGAATCACTTGCTATTTCCGGTATAATATATTTGTCCAATAAATATCCTTTTGTTATCTGCATTTCTTCCTGATGTAGCAATTTTAATGGCCAGTAGTGTGTATATATATATATATATATATATGAAATTCTTTCGAGGTAAGTACCCTGTTCGTATGGGGGAAATCAATTAAATTCTCTCTCAAGCAGACTGGCTGTCTAGCAAAACGCTGCCATATGCAGTATCCTCGTTCTTAAAAATGGTGAATGAAAAGCATTTGCACTCGCAGCTATGCTCTTTGCAAGGTTTCTATTGCTCTCTACCATTGGGCTTCAAACGGGGCCAGCGAGATCGCTCATTCAAGACTTGACTTATCTCGCGGTCTCCTCTTTCAAGTCAGGGCTTTGCGTCATCAGGGGGACGTACCGAAGGGTTAAAACCGTTTGAGTTCCCTCCAACTCAACGCGGGGGTATCTTTCATGGTAAACAACGGCGGCATGTCTCATGAGATGTGGCCACCCCGTCACACCTTGTTCTCGTCCATCAACGGCACGTGTCGAAACAGATTAAAATCGTCTGTACTTATCCGCCATTCAATTGACTTCCCTGCTTGGCATTTGTGTTGTGATGACACCAGGACATCGATAGGAAAGTAGGGACTGCGGAGTGAAAGAGGGGAAGAAATATTTTTCAAGAAGAAGGAAGAATCTTTTTCAAATAAACACAAATAACAATTTCAACAACGACCGTGAATTCATGGTTTGCCTCTTACTTGTAGAGATAAGTAGGTTCGAAGAAAGATGCACTCAGTTCCCTACACAAACATTCAGGAGGATTGTTTGTGTAAAATTATGCAGACATTCAGAAATCATTCAATCACGTTCCCTTTCAATACCAACCATTCACTACGAAAAAAATTTGAAACGCAATAAACTACTACATGTATGTCAACTAAGTCTCATTGAAATTCAGAAAATTGTATAAAAATATTTAGTTATTAAAATTTTTTTTTGTTCTAATGCAGCTGGCAAAGACTGTTGTCTTGGATGCCTTAAGGCAAGCGCTGCACCGACGTTGCTCACTTAGCACTACCCAGGAGGTGTGTGTAGCTTGAAGATAAGCTACGGATGCGGAGTAACACTACGCCCGCATCACTCTGTGATCATGTTAGACCGGGGCCTGGTTTAAAGTGGACTCGAACCACTACAAACATCCTTGGCACCTCCGGAACTGGAACACTGTGGTACCGAGTGGCAGAGCTCTAGCCACTCGGCTTTTTAGGCTTCTTTGGCCAAACATTATATATGAGTATATTAAATATTAAACACCATATGTACGTATATTATATATTAGAAGCTCTGTTCACACTTGAATGCGTGTGCTGCAAGCGCCGCTCGCAAATTCTCTCCAAACCGGTTTTTCAGTAGGAAAAAGAAAACTGCAAAACTGCAGATCGAAAGGAAACGCTTGTGGTGTGTAAAGCATCTCGCATAGATAGTCAGACTGCCTGGTGAGAGTTTTTCTGACTGTCTACGTAAGACGCTGATATATGCAGTTACAATTATATGTTGCCATATGCATTGGTTATTTCTATTTACTATATACTCATACATTTTTTTCTATGAAACCATGACGTGCATTGTCGCCAAATCCTTAAAGTCGGTAACTTATTTTCCCGAGCTATAGAGGTAATTAGTTTCAAATGATCGAGTTGTAAAGATTGTAAAATCGAACATTGCTAATGTTCGAGATACAGAGGTACAGTTTTAGTTCTTAAAAATGGTAAGTGAAAAGCATTTGGACTCGCATCTTTGCAAGGTGCTATGCTCTCTACCATTGTAGTAACCATACAATGGTAGAGAATTGGCTACAATTAGCATTAAGGCTTCAATCGTGGCCAGCGAGATTGTTCATTCATCGCCCATTCAAGACTTGACTTAACTCGCAGTCCTCTCTTCAAGTCAGGGTTTGCGTCATCAGGGGGACACACCGAAGGGTTAAAACCGCTTGAGTCCCTCCAGCTCGACGCGGGGGTATCTCGTATGGTACACAAGGGCGGCATGCCACACTGATGTGGCCACCCCGACACACCTTGTTCTCGTCCGTCAACACAGGGATGACACGTGTCAGAACAGATTAAGATCGTCTGTACTTTCCCGCCGGTCAATTGACTTCACTCCTTGGTATTTGTGTGATGACACCAGGACATCGATAGGAAAAGGGGGGAAGTATCTTCTTCAAATAAACACAAATAACAACTTTCAACAGCGAAGGTGAATTCATGATCCGCCCCTTACTTGTAGAGATAAGTAGGTACGAAGAAAGATGCACTCAGTTCCCTGCAAACACTCAGGGAGGATTGTTTGCTTAAAAATTATGCAGGCATTCAGAAATCATTTGATTAGTTTCCTGTTTCAATACCTACCTCCCCTTCACACGCCTAAGGCAAATTACTGTGTTTTTAATAATCAGTTTAAAAACATACTGTGGTTCGTCATTACTTTGAGTTGTAGAAAATAAGTGATAATTTTTTGTGTGTCTACTTCCGCCTCTACATTTTAATATTTTTCTTAATAATATTTGTCTTTATATGTTGTTGTTGTACATAATCTTCAGTGTCCTGCAGTGCGAAACGGACATCCGATGAGTAGTCTACTCGTGGATGGAAGGTAAGGGGCAGCTTCTGTTATGATGGAGTCCCCGTAGGCAGAAGTCTCCGTGTCGCTGAAGGAAGGCAGTGACTTCCGAGAGCGCTTTTAAGGGGAATACCCCTCATTTGCGTATCACATAAGAGGAAACCCGGAAAATACCCACCAGGTAGTCCGACTCACGATACTGAACATTACAAACGCCATCGAGTTTCCTCGTTTTTTGAAACAGTGTATGTCGCCAGCGGATGGAACCACAACCCTCATGCTGACCAGCGGCGCACGTTGCCACTGAGCCACAAGTCGGCGTCTTATATGTAATTTCTACGTAGCCAATGACAGTAAAAGGATTCGATAATGTTTGGAAGGTTCCTGTTTGGGGAAATGTAAATTGCCAACAGTTGAAGTATCAATGGAAACTGAATTGATTTGTTCAGCATCCGCGTCTCTGTTTGGCATTACGATGTTAGTTCCATCAACAGTACTGCGAAATAATGCTGCACCATCACTTTCTCTTGTTTTTGTCTTGTTTCTTGTTTATTCGAATTAAGCAGCACAATTAATATGAAATATTAATATGCTGATCATTTACCTTCAAAGCTGTAAAAGTACAGGGTGCCCAGAAATTATTAAAAGCGTTATTTCTTGAATTTCAAGACCTACATAAGAATAGGACCCTCTTGTATTACTGAGTCCCTCAAGTCATAACAATAAAGGCAATATGGGGTGTTTATTGATAGTTCTAGATCTGCTAATGAAATCTTTAGTAATATCCTTCAATGAATTTATCGGCAATCATCGAAATTCTTCCTAAAGAGTTGTACCACGGACGAAATTGTACCTCCTGTACCCCTGGACGAAAAGAGGTTCAATCCATGGTACAATGTGTTCTTACTGTCTGACAATTACTATATAGTATATATATATATATATATATATATATATATATATATAATCATATATGAAATTAATAATCCAGACAATTATATATATAATATATATAACCATGTAAACTAGTAACTCAGTTTAATGCTATGTAAGGGAGTTGCTGTAAATGTGTCCTCTCGCAATCGTAGAAAATTTCATTAAACGTGCCGCCTAATGACGTGTGTGTGGTACAAATACAAATGGCAAATGATTCCTTTAGCACCTTCCTTTTAGTGTTTAAACATTTACGGATAGTTCCGAAGATTTGTTGTCAAACCTACTTTATCCAGATAGTGGAGTATAAGCAATAAACGCAATTGGCGTTTAAGAAGCACTGGTGGCATTAGCTGCAGAAACGAAGAGATCCGATTGGATTGTGACAACATATGAAAACGACACGCAGTGACAATCAGGCTGCTTCGAAGTAGTTTATTATACACTATGGGAAGAAAGTGACGGGACACGACACTATAACGACATAAACCTATATTTATTAAAATTAATAGGAGGTAGGGCCTCCCTTTGGTTGTGATCACAGCTGCAACCCTTCTGGGCATGCTTTCCACTAAATTAGCCATAGTGGCAAGAGGAATTTCCTTCAAATGTTTAACAGGAAGTTCCATAGTTCAGATTTGCTTTTGGGGAGTGGGGTGCAGGCCCTCAACCGACGGTCAATTCGTCCCAGAGATGTTCAATTGGGTTAAGATCGGGGCTCTGCGCCGGCCACTCCATGCGTTTAACGTTGTTGTTCACATACCAATCAAGAGTCCTCCTTGCAACATGGCATGTTGCGTTGTCATCTTGATACCAGCAATTATCCATACCGTTCGTTGCCCACAAGGTAGGAAGGGCAGGATTCTCGAGAATATCACAGTATCTATCAGCATTCATCGCACCATCAACCTTCACCAGTGGGCCAGCCCCATACCAGGAGAAACAGGCCCATACCATCAATCCTCCTCCACCAAACTTTACAGTTGGGACGACACACTCGGGCAAAAGGCGTACTCCTGGTAAACGCCATACCCAAGCACGACCATCGGAACGGAAAAGGGTAAATCGTGACTCGTCACTCAAAGGACGCTTTTCCAGTCCAAGTACGGTGGTCTTTGGCCACACCTGTGGCTTGTCTAAACTCATTAGCGATGTGATCCATGGATGTTTGACGGTTACTTCGAATCTCTCTGCCGAGTACCCGCCGGTCCCCTTTTGAGTGAGAACTGTTGGTCGTCCACTTCGGGGTTTGTTCTGACAGTGTCCCTCAGTCTTGTAGCGACACACAACACGTGCTACAGTTGATTTTGGACAGCTACGGAGACGGGATATCTCTAATTGACACCTTGGCAAGATGCAATCCAACCAACACACCTTTCTCGAACTCAGACAAATTTTCCCGTGGCGGCATCTCGACAAAAAAAAACTCTAGTCGACTCCACAGAGTATTTTATAGGATATGGCTGACACGTGATACCTATTATTGCGCACGTGTCAGCTGTATTGGCGACTTTTTTTTTCGAGAGGTGTTCCGTCACTTTCTTCCAGATAGTGTATATTCATATATATATATTTTTTTTTTTATTCACATAGTTTTCATATATTTGAAATACATCTTTCTTGTTTTTAATAATTGAATAGCTTCTATAAGAATACTGCCAAACCAAACCAAACTAAACCAAACCCTCGATTTTATCCAAAATCGAGGGTTTGGTTTTTTTTTGCCACTTTTTTCTACGGTCATTTTTTTGCACGCTTTGTGCTAGTTAGTATAGTGTTAAACGTGGATTCCGCACCACCAACAAACATCCATGCATTTGCTTAATATATATGTATATATAAACATACGATAAAAATAACAGTACTAAAGGAACAATTGCAAAGAATTTATAGAATAGATGAATTCAAGCAAAAGAAAATGGTACATGTTAAGCACAAAGATGCTGTATTTATAATAGATTATTTTTTTCCCACTTAATAACAGAATAGCTTCTATAAGATCTTCTTCAATTGTGGTTCCAAGGTAGCTTTTTAAAGCTTCAGTGCTAAAAAAAAGTCTCTCATTCCTGACTTGGTTTGCTGCTAAAGCAGAAAACTGTCTTTGCTAGTGGTTGTGTTATGGAAGTATAAAATTGAATGGCCTCCTTAGCACTAATACCTAGAATTTTAAAAATAAAAATAATTTTTTATAAAAGTGTCGAGAGACGGGATTTTAAAACGACTCCTTCAAATATGCTTGAGACTCTGATTTTATCCTTCACTCTTTGGAAAGCTTCATTTCATCCTGCATACTTCTCAGTGGACTATTCGTAACGAGTTTCCCGCAATAACCAAAAAATGCATAACATCATATACCAAATCTATATAAGATTATCATTGGGAAGGTTTCCCTATGTATCACCATCATCATCAATATCACATCAGGCCAGGGTGGGCCAAGGCTTTCCTTTGAAGAGATTTCCATGCATTCCTCTTGGTAACAATGATCCTCCAATTTTTAACCAGTTATGTATCATAATAAGTCAAAATATAGATTATCCTGATTCGATACAAAGTGTAACCTCTTTCCAACTTGATCGAAAATAGATTGATTACATGTTTTGAGCAATACTATCTGTTAAAAAATCTACCTAATAACCCTTTAAAGTTTTCGTTATAAAAGATAAATATAAATAAATTTAAAAAAATAAACGATAGATTAATGTATTTTATTTCCCATACTATCTAAAATGTGGAAAAAAAGAACTCAAATAAATAAAAAAAAAAGGCTGACTAAATAAACACAATAACACGAATTTTCAGGAGGCTACTTCTGTCATTTCGTGTTCATGGAACAGGACTGAATCACATGTATTACAACAACATCATCATTGTGCGAAAAGTGTCATTTCTGATATCTAATCGAAAAGGTAAATATTGCCGATTACGTCCGCCTCTTAGATAACCCTTGTTTGAACTTTGTTTCGAGATAGGGAGACATTCCTGCGGATAAAACTGCAAAAACATCACGCTTTCAACGTCAGCTTTTTCAACAACAATCAACAAATAAAAGTCACTGTACAAACAAGCTCGTGACACCCACCTTTAGATGAAATGGCTTTTATGAAAAAAAAAATATTGCACTTAATAATGTTTCCAAATATCAGATACTTGGCCACTGAAGCAGTACACATGTAACAGATTTGTCCACGGAGGACTTACTACACTGCACCATGTTTATATACCTCCACAATTTAGAACAAACAACCTCTGAAGCGTCCTCAGGGTGAATTCGTACAATTGGGCTGGAGTTGCCTAGGTTTCCAAACTATTGTACTAGGGTGCATATATCGAATCTTAGGTACAACTGAGGTACCTGAAACGAAAGTTCTGCTGTCAAGTGTCGACGAGTTCTTCTCTTAATGCCAAGGATTGAAATAACTCGATAAATTTGTATGTAGAAAAGTTCTTCAGCTGGGTACTGTTGAAAATGCTGAGGAGAAGGGTTCAGTCCTTTTCAATTTGTGGAACAGCAAATGAAATCCAACCTAAGTTGAGGGAATGACAAACCAGGTTGACAGCCCAGATGACCAACCATAAATCTGTAGACCGGATAGTGTTACCGTTCAGCTCGGGGAAAGAAAGAATGCAAAGGGGGATAACCTCTTGATTTTATCTCCGGGGAGCTCGATCCTACACCGATCTTCTCGAGCTGCCATAAGATATCTATGAAGCTCCATAGAGATCTTATGGCAGCTTCTTTCTGTTGACACACTGTTGACACACTGAATAAAGTTGAATCTGCTACATATGTGTAATTTCAGCGATGGATTTACCGGTTGACTGAAAATCAAACGAGACGGCATTTCTAAACAACAATTCCTTTGCACTATCAGGAAAAAGCTTCCAGCCTATAAAAAAGCTCTCCATTCTTAAACGTATGGGCTCGTGGGATGAAAAAAGCAGGGTTTCGAACGACAGGTTTAACCTTTACAACCTGCAGGTTAAGGGCAGTGATTATGAAACAGTGGGGGTCGAGATCCCCAAGGGTGTATATGATTTAAAAAACGGGTGCGAAAAACTTCCCATTCATAAAAATTAAATAACCGTAAGAATACGTAAAAGTAATTAAAATACTATGGAAAATATAATTCGACGAACACCAACTTCAGTTATTATGAATTTCAAAATTTTTAATAAGGATTCGAGGTGGATTAGAAATTAAAAAATGTAAATAAAAAGTATAAAAGAATCATTATTCCTTTCACAGCTATGCGTTTATAAGAGTTTTATTAAGATATTCTCAAGTCATAGGTGCCAAAAATATATATATATTTTTTTTTTTTCCAGTTAACCCATAGAAAGTTGTCTAAATACATACACAGACGTTAATTGCTGATGTGAGAGATAACCCATGTTTGTGCTATGTTTCGAGATATGAAAACATTCTTTCAGATATGGAATAAGAACAATCTTGCATGTTTTGTTATTAAAAAATTGCCGATGCGAATACAGTTATTGAATGTAACTGTTACTCTATAAGAAAAAAATATTTCTACTGATAATTCCCGATAAAGCTATGTCATTATACACTCAAGAGGCCAAAACATTATGGCCACCTGTCAGTAACGAGTTGGCCCCACCTTTGGCGCGTGACAATCAGCTTCAACCCGCCTTGGCGTGGATTAATACCAGTTAAATACCACTTCCACCTGATCACGTGCCTTCCACGTCATCCAGGCGAGTTCATTGCAAAATGTAGGGGTGGTCATAATGTTTTGGCTCTTGAGTGTAATTTATTACATACATTCGTGTCTGAAATTCTAGTTTCAATTTGAGGTCAATGAAAACAGCCCGGCTGAGATCACGAACTACTAGCACTAGCCCCATGGACAACCAAGAGATCCATAGGATCCTGGCTAGTAATGAATCCATGGATTCAAGGATCCAAAGATCTCTATACTTTCTGGATCTCGTACCCTAAAAGAAAAATATTAAAACATTTTACCCCAACTACTATGATATAACGTAATGTAATATAACATATTATATTTAGGTATGTAACCTGAGGTTGGCTAGCAGGGTTGAGCCCCTTCCTCCTAAACTCATAAATAAGTGAAATATGTGCAAGTGTTCGATTTGACAGCTCTTCCCACCTAGGCCCAATTGTTCCTTGTTAAATATTTAGTATGTCAATCGATCGGTGTTTTTCTTATCAGTGTCAATTTTATTATCTCGTTGGAATGTGTTGACAGATCCGGCGTTTTTCCTGGTTTAGTTTCATTACATATTCATCGAAATTTGGCATGAACAATTTGAAGTAAAATCGAAATTGGCATAAGCGATTTGATAGACGAGCTGGAAAAAGTAAAAATGAAGATTGAATCTCAATATATAAATTGTATTTTTATTTATTTATTTTTTAGAAAATAAATTTTTATTTTTTGTTCAATACTTCGCAGTTTAAATGTCAGGGTTTTTTGTTATTTTTTTTTTTATGAATTTAAACCCAATGAGTGCAATGTAAAAATGACTAATAAAATATTTACTACATGGAATTTCGACTTCATATACCTTTTTTATAGCTTATAGTTCAATATTATTTATTGAGCTTTCACCAATAGTTTTCTTTTTATTTGTTGAGGCCCGCTTCTCTGAGACAAAATCCTGGATGTACGCCTGTATATATATATATACATGCTTATGTGTAGTCAAAAATCATATTGTTTATTATTTATTTATTTTAAACACTATACATACATTTCAATTAAATTACACATTTCTACTTTTAAATAGAATTAAATGGGGCTGCATTTGTTGAATCATATCGGAAATATCTGCCTGGAATTCTTCTGTAAATGCTATTTCGCACAGGTATTTCAGATCTAATGGTTAGATTGCTGCGCTTACTTCATCTGGATTTTCGGTTTGCAATTCCACGCACCTAAGCCTAGTTCTCACCGAGGCGTGAGACGGCGACGCGTCACGCGGCAGGGAAGAAAATTTTCTAGACCCATTCACGCCGAAGCTTCAGAAATCGCTTCACGCCTAGTGAAGTTTCCGTTACTTCTACTAGATGGCAGATCTACGATTGGATCAATCCAAGTCACATGACGCGGCAAGCATTTGAGAGTTGAAAGTGGGTCAACTCGAAGCGGTAGATTTCAACCCGTTTCAGGCGAACGCTGTGAGGCTAGTGATTGGTCAACGCTTCACGCCTCGGTGGGAACGAGCCTTAAATATACCTACCCTACATTGGAGAGGCACCCAGGGGATACGCAAGGTGATACTTGGTGTAAGCAAAAGACGTTGGCTCAGGATCACTTGCAAGTGCATGACGGAAATGCTAGGTTCTTTCATGGACCTGGTTTCAGTGACAAATGAGGAGTCTAACATCATAAATGCATCAGTTTTAAAGCGCAATCCGGAAGTTGAAATCCGAAATAAAAGAAACACATCTTCACAATGGGTGGGTGGGATTGCAAACCGAAAATCCAGGTTGAGTAAGCGCAGCAATCTTACTAATGGGATTTACATGCCTGTGTGAAATAGCGTTTTCTGCAATGACAACAATTGGAACCAAATACAGAAATAAATAAAAATTTAATTCGAACTGTATTCACAGAGGGCATCATTCAAGATTTTTCATGTTATTTTGTATTGTATCGGATTGGATTGGGGTATAACTTTGTCGCCTTAGGAATACGTCATCCAAAAATTTAGGAGATCGTTGGTTCAGGAGAGTTTTACTTAAAATAGGAGTTCTAAAGCCATGAAAAAAAAAAAAAAGGGGGTGAGGATTTGGTTTTATTATTATTATTTTAAATTTAACTTTTTTTTTTTGTTAAAAGTTTCTCCCTTGAACTTTTTTAAATTAATGTAGTAAATACTACAGTTACTTTTCTACAATTTATAGTTCGTGAGAATGCGTATATCTATTTGTTTTCCGGTCTACCGCTGTTCCTAACTGAAAGGTGGGCTACATACTCCTAGTTATGGGGATGAGGTGTGGATAAAAGAAAAGAACTTTCAATGCTAGTCGTTTTACACATATTGTCATATTTTCCCACGAGTCCCCATGTTTTTTGAAAGTAGTGACTATAAAAATGTCACCAGTTGATTAAAAAACCTCAGCCTTGTCTGTAAGCTAGCTGCGCACGCTGCTGCTGTGCCACGAGGCGAAAAAAATTCTGGTCATAATAATGCTTCCCAATCTAATTTTAACAAATACAGTGTACAATTTGTGCAAAATACTCAATGGTTGGCGATTTAATTTGACTACTTCAACCTCTGTTCCAACGATGTATAATAAAATTGTAAAAAAAAAAAAAAAAAATCGTAGGAAGTCTGTATTGTTTGGTATAAATGTGATAAAAACTCATTTGAAAAAATATTTGCAAATTTGTGAAGGGATTACAGATGAATGAATGATTACTGACAAAAGAAAAAAAAAAAAAGGAGAAAAATAAATAATATTAACAATAAATCAACTTGTTAAAAAGGGGCAATTCTAAACAATTACAATTACGGCTTGTTTAGCGTTTGGTGCTTCTCTGCAAAGCTTTTCACATCCACACATTATCCAATGATTTTGATGGATGGGAGTCGCCTTCAAACAGAGGCCGTATACCTAAACAGGACGCATACCAAGTTGGACTCATGCAAACAAACAGGTGAATAAGTACCTCTGCAATTAAAAATAGCAAAAAGCATATTATAAGCTAATTTTCTTTTTTTTTAAGCTAATTTTCTATTTTTCAAACTTTTCTGGAAAAGCATGCTTATTGTATTTCTCTTAAAAGCCACCGAATGCCTGGTGGTGGGGATCAGTGGGCAGAGGTTGTACACCCAGCCTCCGCCCACCCTCCGTGCGCCCACCTGTTCGCGCCCACCGGAACCTTCACCTCGCACCCACGGAGGAGACAACAAGTGCGACCGGCGCCTCATTGCGCGCAACCGATGCAACGATGTACTATTAGCACTTCATTTTCAACTCACTTCAATAAGGAAAAATGGATTTTTGGGGACAAAAATTATAGGAAAAAAAAAAAATACTAATAGGCTACAAAAATAAAATAAAATATTTCAAAAGAAAGAAGATAGAGCAATATCACTTCAACTCGCTGCGAGAGTAATGTGGTTCTCGATTTTTTTTTTTTTTTTTTTACTTTTGGAAGCACAGCTATATTTTGTGTTTCTCTTTATGAACACTTTTTTTTTTTTTTCAATTCCTTCTATTAGTTCACACTCTCCCTATATATATCTTGTTCAAATTTTCAATCGTTCATAAAATAATTTTCATTCATCCACTCTAGTTCAAATACATTTTTTTTTTTAACTTTTAGCGGATGACACTTGATGTGAATACAGTTTTTTCAAATATTAATTCATTCATAAAATTTAATTCATTAATTTTAGTTTTTTTGAAATTTCAGTTGCATATGTCTACCCATAGAGGGCGCCAGATAAACTTAAAAAAATGAATGAAAATTATTTCTAAAGGATTTTCTGCAATAGAGTGAAAAAAAAAGTAGGAATTGACTTTAAAAAATTTTTTTTTTTATATTACTTGTTTATGTGAACGTTTCTAAACATAGGTGGGCATGTGTAGGTTCAGGATGGGTGCCTTATGTTTTCATGTCCAGTTCGAAATGTCTACATAAATGTGTGAATAGCTACAAAACTATATGTAATTTGGAAAATTTAATGTCCTTATGTAGAGGAAGGGTAAAACGTTCTAGTGGGAAGGGGAGTCAAGTATCAGGGAGAGGGACAGGAACAGGGATGTGGCTTTGAATTCGACACCGCAACCTATGTTGCTGCTGTTATATCTCGGGATCCAGATGTATTACGGAAGTAAACAAGGGCTCATTTTGGAAAGATATCGGCTTTATCTAACTCAATATATCAATAAAAGACGTAATGAAATAAAATGTATATGTGTGAAATCTAAAAATAAATTGAATCTTTGGTGAAAAACTATACTGTCAGCTTCTTATGCAACGAAGGTGAAAGCAGCATTCGAGGAACGTATTAAAGAAGATAGTGAGACTCAGGAGGAATCCAAAAGGTCATATGTAGATAGCCAATATATGCACAAAATCTGAGGTTAAAGTGAACCACTACTCTAGGGAATACCACCATCCACTACACCTTTGCCAAAAACTTCATAGACTTGCAGTGCAAACTTATGTAGTTGTGTTATGTATGTAGCCTATACCATGTTATGCATATATGGTAACATTATTCTGTTTCAATAAATGCATACATCATTTAATCGTTCCTCTGTTTCCTAATTTCATCTCGCCACTCTCATATTCGCTTTCCCCTGCATCTGTTCGCAACCACAGACCAGAGCATTATACCTCCTTCTTCTTTTTTTTTTTCGGCTTTACTGTTCAAAATAGCGTCACCGTAGAAACCATCACGTGATTCAATTCATTTTGTCTATTCCGTGAGTACAAAATCAGTAAAAAGGAAATTTTAATTCTCAGTTTCTTCATTCTCAGTCACTGCTCTATTAATTTCTTCGTTTTTATTTTATTTCATCAATGCCTTTTTTTTATCAAACACCTTCCTATTTAATTTTTATTGGTTTACAAATTCCCCTCAGTTCTAGTGTACTTGAATTGCGGAAAATGTTCAATGCAATCATTTTTTTTTTTTTTTTTTTTTTGTCAAAGTGTGAATATTTTCATGAGAGTTAATATATATATATATATATATTAGAAATATATATATATATATAATATATAAATTAGAAAAAAATGGCCTGACTTCAAAATAATTAAGGAATGTTTAAAAGAGTAAAAAAGTAGACTGTATATTTCAGACTGTAAGCCGAGAGTAAGTTTTTCTTCAAAAAAATTGACCCAAAATTCAGAACCCGAATAAAAGTCGAAAAAAAGTAAAAAAAATAAAATAAAATAACAAATAAGATCAAATTAAGTTTAAACATGTCACCATGAGATATCACCTCAGCCAGAAATCCATCGGAGGTAGATCGAGGGATCTTAGTGGCCACGGAAACGTGAAATAGTGGGTGATAATTCTGTCACCAAGTTGTTGTGTTAAGTAATATTTGACAAAAGACCTTGTAAATGGGGGAGCGCCATCTTACATCCCCACGACATCAGATAGAGCATTTCGCTGCAGGGATACCAAAAAATAAAGTGTATGTATTACATCTGCAAAGGGCATCTGATTTGAAAAATACCATCAGACACCAGGTTCAACAGTTTCCTCTTGCCATGGTATGGGCTTCAGTGCTGTCCAACACTTGCTGCATGCAAAGTGTCATCGCATGTGAAGGAGGTCACGTAGAAAATTTGTGAAACACATTAAAATGTTTTGCTTTTTGTTACTTCTCCGTCTTTATTGGTTGCTTTCATTTTTCTTCTGTATCTAGCGCCGGCGAGCTTCGTGCAACAGGTGCCGGTCCAATGATTTCTTTCAATTGGTATTCATGGTATGTTATTATGGGGATCTCATTCCAATAAAAAAAAAAGTAGGAGTTGCCATTTGAAATTTTCTAAATCGTATCATTGTAACCGTTAGAGTTTAACTGTTGTTTCTCATATGATTCTTGAGGACATAACTCAAAAAACCTTAAACCAAAATTCCATTTAGTTTCTGTGAATGGTATGATAGATAGAGACTATATCCAGAAAATATTTTTATAATCTCCCTTTACTTCAATTCTTTGCACAATATGTTTTTTTTGCATGGTGATTTGATTAATATATATACATATATATATAAGAATGCTATAACCAAATATTGAAATATTTGTTATTTCAATACAGTAGTGATAAATGAATTCATCAGAAAATTGGGTAGTTCTCCTTTGATTTTTATGCTCGTATGTAGTGTCCTTTTTGTGCCTTTATATATATATTATATTATATAAAGGCATATATATTATATTATATAGCCTTTATATATATATATTACACTGGTGTCCAAAAGTTAAGCATAAATCGTAAAATGCGAAAAACATGGAGTAAATATTCGTAAAATTATTCCAAATTTCTTGCGGATATTAAATGGGTGAAGAAGAAACATTGGGTTTATGCAAAACTTTTCAGTCGACTACGTCCTGCACGAAACACCTGCGCATGTCGGAACGCAGAGAAACCGTTTCACGCAGCATAGGCAGTTCAGACAAGTTTCGTGCAACTGCTGTGCGAAGGAACGTTGTTAACCATCAAACAAGGTGAATGATGGCACAAAGACGGCAATTGGACATGTTTGCGTAAAGGAAGAATCTTTGGAATGCTGGAATCCGGACGATCACAAACCGAGGTGTCTCGAATTTTGAATGTGGACCAGTCTGTGATCTCAAGACTGTGGCAGAGGTTTTAAAGAACGGGAGATGTTACCTGACAACCAGTATCAGGTCGACCAAGAGTCACAACCTCTAGCCAAGACCGATATCTGGTAATAAGTGCGCGACGTCAGAGGGGCAGTACTGCCAGAGCACTGGGTTCGGCACTCACAGTCGCCACAGGAATACGAATTTCGAGACATACTGTTTACAGGAGACTCAATCATGCTGGCCTGTATGCCAGCAGTTTGCATTCCCCTCACGTCTGCGCATAAACGCGCTCGTTTGAACTGGAGTTTGAGTGGGCCAATGTGATGTTCAGTGACGAGTCCCGATTTAGTCTGAGTAGTGATTCTCGTCGGGTAACGATATGGAGAGAACGTGGAATACATAACGAAAACATCATTTTCCATCAAGAGGAGTAATGGTGTGGGCAGGCATCATGATGGACGGCCGCACAGACCTCCATTTCTTTTGGCACGGGATCTGTGACTGGTCAAAGATACAGAGACGAAGTTCTTGAGCCTTATGTTCGCTTGTTTCGAGGTGCTGTCGGTTCTGACTTCATATTTATGTATGATAATGCGCCATGTCACCGATCGATGCTGGTTGATGACTTCCTTGAAACGGAAAACATCCAGCGAATGTCGTGGCCTGCGAACTCCCCTGATTTACATCCTATCGAGCATTTATGGGATATGCTCGGGAGACAAATTGCAGCCCTTTTCACCCACCAAGCTACTTACAGAACTGAAGAGAGCTCTTTAAGAAGCTTGGAACCGTTTGAGCCCACAACTCATTCATCATCTCATAGCAAGTATGGTAAATTGTTGTGCAGCGTGCCTGACTGCCAGAGGTGACCACACGCCTTATTAAACTGCAGCATCAGTATTTTATTTAATGTTTTCTTTCATTTTTCTTTAACGTGTGAACCCTTGCTATGCTCAGTTTTCTTTCAAACTGCTACTTTGGATAATAAAATTAATTATTAACGTTCTTTTGATTTCTTATTTTATAACCATTTTACACTCGCATATCACGTTTCCCGCCATTCTGATTTACAGTTCCTTCTTTATTCACATAATTATCAATTATGCTTTTTTGGACACCAGATATATAAATATCATTTATGCATATTTTTTTTAATCCCTCAAGAGTTAAAAGTTTTTGGTTCCGATGTTAGATCATATTTTCTTTCAAATTAGGACTATCTACATATTTTTATTTCTTTTATTCCATTCCATAATAACAGTATCTATTGATGAATTTAATTTCTTCCGTAATAATAGTACCAAATGAAAATAAATATAGAACGCAACATTTAATATGAAAAAAAAACGAGATTAAATTATTCAATAAATTAAAAATAATGCTCTTAATTTTTATTTTGAGTGCTCAGATAGTTCCTGGATTTTTCAATTATTTCGTTACTGCTATTTAAACTACACTCATGCCCATAAATTAAGGATAATGAAGTTCAGGCAAAGAAAGAGACAGAAACAAAGCAAATTTGACTTATTTGTAAAGTCTATTTATTAAACAAAAGGTAAAGAACAAAAAAGATGCTATATGTTTGACATAATTAATAAAAATTGCGATTTTTACTCCCTGGACAAATTTTAAAAAAGAACCTGTTTACAAAAAACAGTATAACATGGTTAGCATGATGGTTAATATGGAGTATGTCTCCCGGACGATGCAAAACTGGCCTTACAACGCCTAGGCATGCTGAGTATCAAATTATCAATCTGATCTTGGGGAATATTACACCACTCATCAAGCAATGCCCTCCGAAGTTCCGGTTGACAGGTGGGAGGTGGGTTGACGGGCTGCAATTCGGCGGCCAAGCATATCCCACACATGCTCTATTGGATTCAAGTCCGGTGAGTATGCTGGCCAATCCATACGGGTGATATCGTCCAATTGAAGGCTTTCGTCTACAATGTTTGCACGGTGAGGACGGGCGTTGTTATCCTAAACAGAAATTCAGCACCCATGGCGCCCCGAAACAAACGTACATGTTGTTCCAGAATGACATCCCGATAGATGTGGCCTGTCATCGTTACACTCTGAACATGCAGGTCAGTTCTGGAACCAAGAATAATTCCTTCCCAAACGAGCCATCCTGCACCACCGTAACGGTGTCATTCAATGGTGTTTTCTTGGTGGTAACTGGTACCTGGCGCTCTCCATATGAAAGTCCGGCGAGAATCAGACTGTAAATTAAACTTGGACTCGTCGGAAAACATCACACCAGACCACTGTTGCGGTGTCCACAATGCATGCTCTCTACTCCAGGTTAATCGCAGGCGACAGTGAGTTGCGGTAAGTGGAACACATCTGACAGGCCTACGAGCATATATACCAATGTGCCCTAAGCGTCTGTAAACGGTCTGCCTTGAAACTGTCGTACCGGTAGCTGAAGAGAGCTGACGAGACAGGTCTGATGCTGTGCTCCGTCTGTTTCTTTTGGCAGTAACTGCTAAATACCGGTCCTCATTCGGCGTTGTAACTCGGGGGCGACCTGTGCTGTAACATCCACTCACATTACCATCATCTTGGAATCGTTGCCAAAGCCTGGAGATGACACTCTGGCCGATTCCAAGTTCCTCGGATACTTCCAGCTGGGTACGTCCACATTCCAGTCGTCCGATAATTCTACCACTTAAAAAATCATCCAAATGCTTCCTTTGTGCCATAACTATGCGGTTATTGCACTGAAAGGCTTTTAAAGCGCTTGTGAACAATTTTACTTCTTTGCCACCATTCCTTATATAACCCCTCTCTTACACTCTCGTCATTGTGACGTACTATCCGCGCCATCTGGTGGTTTCCTGTAATTTGCATATTCTTCTTCAAGATTGTGATAAGTCAACAGGTGAAGTTTTTTATTTTAGAGTTCAATTTCTGTGTGATTCTGAATTATCCTGAATTTATGGACATGAGTGTAATGGAATGAGTGGTGGAATCCCATTGCTGCGAACCTTTCGTTTTCCTATACGTATGACCTTAAAATAAACATGATTTTCTCATATTATGTACTTTCTTTTTTTTCAAAATTCTGAATAAGGGGGATATTTTCTAGGGCTGAAGAGAAAATATTGCAGATGGATCATAGAAGAAATTAGGGAGGCTTGAGGTCATGATTCCATCCAGGTGTGTAATATGAATAGTGCTTTTTTTTTTTTTTTTTGTTGTTGTGGCGAATAATAGAAAGTTTTTGCATACCGTATTTTTATAATACGCGCATGTTCATAGCAAACATTATTACAGATACGCATGCGCAATTTCCTATGAGCATGCGCGCTAGGGAGAAAAAAAATACCGTATTATAAAAATACGGTATGCAAAAACTCTCTAAGTTGAGATATTTAAGATATTTAAAAACAACTTTCTTGATAACTTCGCAATAGGATCGCCTCTTGATTTTATTTGAAGGTCATGATGCAGCACGTCATTTCTATTGAACTCATTTCTAGGGATCTCCAGTAATTATTCTAAGGATTTTATTTTGGATAACTTGGATTTTGTTTTTGCAGCAAGACCCCAGATGGGTTCTGCGTAAGTTAGGAGGGGTCTGAGAAGTTGTTGTATAAAAGGAGGTTGTTTTATAAAGATAACGAAGAATATTTTCCTATTAACAGCAAGCTAAGATATACTTTCTTCCAGCATTTTGTCTTTATAGTTAAGTATTTTGTCTTTAAAGTTATTTGCTGTCGAAAATTAGATCAAGATATTTGATTTGAATTGACCCATTCTTCCATGTATCTTAGTTAAAATCGAGCAATAATATAAACGTAATAACTTTTCTTTTTGTTGACTTCCATAATGAATTGATATTCGAATTTAAACGACTTTTATGCAAATATTTTCAACATAAAATAAACTCATCAAAGTTACCGTGTATTTAAAGATAAATAAAAAAATAGCAGATAGCAGATTTTATTTACGAGGAATCAAAAAGTTTGGGGACACTTGTCTAGAAAAAGGCATATTCTACGTTAAAGTAAAAAAAAAAAAAAGAACGTTGCATATCGGAAGAATTATTAGGGTGAAAGGGGTTGCGCATGCGTGCTTCATCATTGGGGAAAGATGAGAAGGCCTAACGGCCCACCCCACTTCAAAGGTGCCGACCGCGCGGAGAGAAAAACACAAGCAAAGCGCCGCCAAAGACGCCGCCGAGCAGTTCGAACATTCGAACAACCACTTAACGTCGTCGGCGCTCCGTTCGAAAAAGCCGCGCCGAGTGTGACGTCATTCTGTTGTCACTCACGTGGTAGAATGACTCACGATTCTTGCAGGCGCATTTAAAACGGTTTTTCTTTGGGTTATTAAGAACGCTTTTTTCTCCCTGTTGCAAATTATGGAATACAGATATGTTTTCTCTGTATTGGTGTGCAGAATGGTGCGTGAATCAGGTCACAAGTAATGGAAATCTTCTCTTTCGCGGAACCTTTGATGTGAGTCACGTCGAAGAACCTGCTCTTGCCAGATATACGGAAAAGTTTGGATCCTTTTACGGAAGCATACATTTTCTAGAACTTAATAGAAATCATATATTATTGTATACAACTGAAATTCGCTTTGGAAATGCTTCCTGATGGTCAATTGGCTAGCGCTCTGGCCTTTGGTACCACAGGCTTCAGGTTCGAATCCTGGCGGTGGCATGGATGTTTGTGAGTGGTTCGGAATCGTTGAAACTGTAGGTCCCGATCTAATGAGCCTAAAGTGTGCATAAAATGACCGTATAGCAACAACAAACCTTTGGAAAACTTTTGTATTTGGAACTACGCTCATGTTTGAATTTCTGTTGTTTAAAATGAGAAGGATTTTGACCTGAGGCAGTATTATTATCGTTCAAAATTTAAATGGCAGATATGCAGCAACTTCAGCATTAATAAGGATTTCCACCAGAAACTAAAATCTCATGTCGTAGAACACCAGTCAATCGGAAATTTGATCTCCTGCTCACCTAGAGTTCTGATGACCCACGTTCTATCATATGAGATTTTATTATCAGGTGGAAGTCCATCATCAATAGCACGACAGCTCAGAGTGGGCCAGAATCTTTTGAAGGGATTTCCATGCATTCCTCTGAGGGACAATGGTCCTCCAATTCTTAACATTTAGTACAACAAAATCTCTTTCAACTGCGTCAATGCATCGCAACTTGGGCAGTCCTCTTCCTCTTTTTCGCTGTGGCCTTGCCAAAACGAGCCTTTTACAGGGTTTAAATCATTCCTTCCAAATGCATGAGCAACCCAGTTTAATCTATTGATCTTAATAAATTTTATAATAAGGGGTCTTCACAACATTTATACATTTCTGCGTTATACCGTCTTCTTCAACACTCACTTACCCTAACACCTCCGAGAATAGACCTTAAATTCTTCCGCTCAAATAGACCCAAATGGGCCACTTCAGATCTTGTCAAAATCCAAGTTTCCATAAACCAGAATAATAAGTGTTTTATATAACACGAATTTAGTTTTTCTGCTTATGAACTGTGATTCAAAAAGATTTCTTCTTTCAAAAAGGCCTTATTGGCAGACACAATCCTGTTTTTTAGTTCAGGTGAGACATTATTTTGACAATTAATTCCTGATCCTAAGTAATTAAAACTAAGTATAGATTCAAAAGCTGGTGGAATTCCACATTCGCCAAAACGCGAGATGGGGGACTCACAATTTGCCATCATTATTTGGAATTGTCATATGATGTCATATGTCAAGAGTTGTTTCTTGAGAGGGTTGGCAACTCCGTCTTTCTTGAAGCACAGAGAAAAACTTTCTGGTCTACGGATGTATCATGCCCATCTCACGGATCTTTCAATTTGGCTTCATTTGTCAGGTTTCGAACCAGACTCCTTTAGATGAAAAACCCAATTAGCCCTCCATTAAACGACGAATAACTGAGACATGAAATGTTTTATACTTTGATAGCAGCAGAATTTTCAAACATCAAAGACGTGAGTCCTTTGGGTGAAATTTTCATGTGGTACTTGCTGATAGGTTGTTAGATTATCAGAAGTTAATGTTTATTTCAATAATTGAAATTTTATAAGTGCTTTTTTACATAGAAATAATTACATTCAAAGAGAGTTAGTTAAAATGCAATTATGGATAGTGCGTAATAGTAAATATCCGGTTTAACTACGGAAACGGACGAATCGATGACTTGCTAGGGGTGTTAGTCAGATAGACCCTGCGCGAAGCAGCTTTGAAAGAAAAAAGTATAATAGTTGGTTGGAATATTTTCCATCTAGTATCAGGTAATATAAGATTTTAATTATTTAAAATTACAATTCTTTTTATTGCCATTAAAATCCTTCTTTCCCGACTCGTGGTTCAGTGTCAACGTACGCCTCTGGTGAGCATTGGGGCTGAGTTGTAGACACTGTTTCAAAAAACGAGTAGACTCGATAGTGTTTGTGATATTAAGCATCTTACCTCATGACTACCTGGCGAGAGTTTTTGCGGTTTTTTCTCCCATACGATACGCAAATGCGGCGCATTTCCCTCTAAAAGTACATCCCTGAAGGCACTGCCCTCCTTCTTCAGCGACTCGGAGCTAAGTCAGACTTCTACCTACAGGTGCTCGACCACAACAGAAGCTGCCCCTTTTCCGTCCATCCATGAATAGACCACCCATGGGATGTCCGTACCATACTTCAGGACACTGAGGATCTGACACAAAACATGAACGTTAAGCAACTGATTACAAATAATAGAACAAGAGAAACTATTAAAAGCCTTTGAAAAATTACTATTGTTTTAAAAAACAAACTAAGGACAGCATTCGATAGTAGTAAATTAATACTTCTTCGTTTAGTTTGGCACCCAATTAGGGTTGAATCTCTATTTCCTTCTTTTTTAAAAAAGAAGTTTTCTTTACGTGCAATAGTATTCTTTTATTCTGAGTTGGTGATCTTCTTTTTTTGTTACTTGTATTCGTGGTTTGTTACCTCCTTTTACATATTTTAGTTAATATTGTTTCCACAATTTAATATATTTGAAAAAAAAAAATCACTATAAAGAGTATTTGTTTTTGCACAATTTTTTGAAACAAACAATTTGTTTTGTATATTGTTTTAAAATTTTTATAACACTCTTTTGTACATTGTGCATTTAAGGTGGATGATTTTTATTTGTGATTTACTTCAAAACAAATTGAGTCGTATTTATAGTAATTTTATTGGCATCTATTGGTAATTATTTGTTGTAATCCACTAACGTAAGAAACGTTAAGTTGTATTTATGAAAATGTTATATTATATAAATTATATCTTAGTTAGTCGTTAATAGGAAAATATTCGCCTTTATATTTACAAAACAAATTCCTTTTATACAAAAAAGGCCTTAGACCTATCCTGACTTATGCAGCACCCATCTGGGGCTTTGCTACAAAAACAAACAGAAACAAAACCCAAGCTATCCAAAATAAAATTCTAAGAATAATTACGGAGCTCCCTGTTCATTAGAAAAGACGTGCTGCATCATGACATATTGCGAAACTATCAAGAAAGTTGTTTTTAAAAATCAAGAACCACAAAAATAAGTTAATGAAAGCTCAAGTATGCTTCACCCGCAACAAAGGTAAATACCATTATCCATATTACACAACTTGATGGAATCACGACCTCAAGCCTCCCTAATTTCTTCTACAATCCACCTGCAATATTACTTCTAGTAAATCTCCCATCGTCCTCTCCTCTGCCTTGGCACTGAGTACTGCGGAACTATGTTAAAAAGAAAAAAATCCCATTTCTGAAAACACCAAACTCTACCCTGCATTCACAAACTTTACTTCCGATCTTGAGTTTCAAATATTGCTCGTATGTTTTCTGTTTCCTTAAAGCGTTTTATTTTTGTGTTTGTATATCTATATTTTCTATTTATTTCTCTATTATATCTGTGTTTATATATGTCTGCTATGCATTTACGTATTTATATGCTTCTATTGGGCATTTATGTATTTTGATATTGCTTTTTTTAACTTTTTCTTTTTAACTTCTTTCCCTCCTATTAACTGTTTGCTGTAAATTTTTAATTTCTTCTAATTCTGTGATAGTTTGTTACGTTATATTTGACGTGCACAGGCACTCCACTCTCCTATCCAATCTAGTAGATATATTATATGTCTTGCAAATGATAAATAAAGAATGGCCTGGTGCTGTATGACAAAATCAGCCAGTTAGGATTCATTTCCGCCCCCTTATTTAGTTTTCAATTTAAAATTCCCAGGGTTTATGGATTTTTTCGGTTGCTGGCACTGTCCTTCACATCTGTGGGAAATTTCACGTCAAAATATTCATTAGTGTTTGAGGTACGCTTGACTTTATAAGACGCTAAAAGTCAATCCGGCGATTTTTAAAATGTCTGAATGCATTGAGCAAAGAACTTGCATTCAATTTTGTTGACGGAAACGTATAGAATGTTGCAGAAGGCATTCGGTGAGCATTCCTATATCGGAAAAAAATGTTTACAAGTGGTATGAACAGTTGAAAGAAGGCAGAGAACGCGTTGAAGACGAAGAGCCCTCTGGTCGACCCTCAACCTCAACCGAAAAACTCGCGTCCAAAAAAATTAAAGATTGGGTGCTTGCAAAACCGTCGATTTACAATTAGAGATCTTTCTGATGATGTTGGAATTTCAAAAGGATCGGTCCATTCCATGTTGGGCCTCAAACGTGTCAAATCTCGATGGGTACCAAAAACACTGAATGCTCCAGCTCACACTGCATGGATTCTTCGTGACTTTTTCGCCAAAAATGAAACCCATATCGTTCCACAATTAACATAATCACACCGTGCGACTTCTGGCTATTCCCTAAACTCAAAATACCAGTTCGGGGACACCGTTTTGAGTCGATTGAAGTGATCCAACCAGAATCGCCGTGCGCTTTGAAAGCCATCTTTGCATTGAGCATTGATTGAGGATTGTAAAACACTTTGGCATAAATGCATTGTGTCCGGAGGGGGTTACTTTGAAAGCGATGAAATAATAAATTTGGTAAGAATAAAGAAAGAGTTTTTCAAAAAAAAATTAATAATAATAATAATAATTGGTCATACTCTTTGGGCACAGTAGTATTGTTTTTGCTAATATTGCATTCCTTTTAAGCAAGTACTGACCAACTAAACTTTCCTCCCATGAAGTTTCTGTTAGTACATGGAAGAATATAATCCAATATATAACAATATGCACGCAGTTGACTGCTCCATGCATATTGATGAGCACCAGAGCTGGCTTTCACAGGTGGTTTTCACTTTCGACTCCGGCGAGCTTTCGCCCTCAGCTGATCTGGTTTCGCGCACCTCGCAAGTAGGTCACGCGAATGGGTATCAAGTGGTCATTGTAAACGACGCAGCTTATAAGTGGAGGGGGCGTAGCTCAGATGGTAGAGCGCTCGCTTAGCATGCGAGAGGTACCGGGATCGATACCCGGCGCCTCCATTTTTTTTCTTTTAATTTTATTTATTATTTTAGTTTTCCACATGTAGCGGTACTTCGGTATACGTCCGCTTTGGAATAAGTCCAATTTGATTAACGTCCTATTTGGATGAGAAAATTTTTAACCTTGTTTTTGAAATACGACTCGCGTGCTTTAAAATCCATTCCTGCATCGATGGATGTCAAAAACTTTTGCGGAGAAGTATTATTCCCAATCATTGCTGAAATGAGCAGACCCTTTGACAGAAATACGCTAAAAGGGGAAAAAATACTTTAGCAAATTTTTATTTATGTTAGATTTTATCTAACTGCTTTTGTATTTTACGGATTAATGATTAATTTCTTTATTTCCTATGGGAAAATTCATTTGATAAATGTCCTTATCTAAAGATTTGGAACGGATGAAGGATGTACTTGTATACCATGGTACCAAGTGTATACTGTTCATAGGAATGTACTTGTCTACCATATGTGAATGTACTTGTACATAAATATACTTTATGTACTTGTTTGTCCGTGAATGTACTTGAATGACTTGGATATATGTATACATGAATGCACTTGTGTATGGGTGTATTTGTACATGAATATACTTGGGATGAACTTGTTCGCGAATGTACTTGAATAACTTGGTGTATTGAGTAACTTGTAAGTGAATGTAATTGTATATATTGTAATGTTTACCAGAAATAAGAAGAAGAAGAAAAAGAAACAGAAACAGAAAAAAATTATTTCAGCAAATTTATTTTATGTATGTATTTCATCTAACTGCTTTTTGTATTTAGTACTAAGCAATGTTTAAATTATTTTATACGGTTTCCCATCAATGTATGATATATCAACAACATCAGGAATTTTTTTTTCGTGGGATTCATGCAGAATCAAATTCAGTACGAATGAATGTACTTGTATGCCAAATGTGAATATACTTCTTCATTAATGTACTTGTACATGAGTATACTTGTATCATATGTGAATGTGCTTGTATATGGATATTCATGTATGAATATACTACGTGGACGTGTATGTGAATGTTGATGAAAACAAGTAGAAGAAATGAATTCGCCAACTTCTGGGTTCTTTAGTTGTTCACAAATGCTGTTAAGTTGTCGGTGGTTCAAAATAAATCATCTCTCTTGAATTAATTCTTGATTATTTTACTATACATACTAGAATAATTAAAACTTTGCACAATATTTACAAACTTAATATTAATCCACGCATTCTAATCTCTAATGCCATAAAAACTTAATTTCTATCAATATAACTCTCACACTTTTAAAATTACCTCTCTCTCTGGCGCGCTTTCTTTCGCCCAATTAACTTGGCGTCGCAGCGCCCTCTAACGATCATTCATTCATCTTTTTTTCCACAAATGTATAGGAATGACTTGGATGCATTTGCAAATTAATGCACTTTGCGCGTTTGTAAATGAATTTGTGTATTTGTACATGAATATACTTGGATGTACTTGTGAGTTAATGTAATTTTATATGGATTTACTTGTAAATGAATGGAATTGTATATTGTACATACTTACAGTGTAAAATCAGTGAATTACAATATGAATTGCAGTGAAATCAGTATTACAGTATAAAATCAGTGAATAAAAGTGTTACATTCTTTTTTTTTTTTTTTTTAATGTTGGACGGTTTTGTAGCCCTACTCATGGTGAGCATTAGGACTGAGGTTCAATCAGCTGCCGGCATTGTTGAAGACGCTGTTTTAAAAAAACGAGGAGCCTCGATGGCATTTGTGATGTTCAACATCTTTCCTCGTCAGTCGGACTGCTTGGTGGGAGTTTTCCAGGTTTTCTCCCACATGATACCATTTCTACAATACGCAAATGTAATTTCCCCTAAAAAGTCCTCGGAAGGCACTGCTCTACTTTTTTTCAAGTAGCCTAGTCAAACTTCTACCTACGGGCGCTCCATCAAAACAGAAGCTGCCCCCTTTCCTCCATCCATGAATGCACAAATAATGCATTTTTTAATATATTGGTTTTCATTATGTTACTTTGGCCATTATCAAATAAATATATCTTTTAAAAGTGTGATAAATCTCATGGGCCGGAAAAAATATTCAAGGAGGGCTTCATGATCACCCCCTGCTGTAGAGCGTAGGTCATAGGGAGACAACCTTACCCCGTAAAAAGAAAATATCTCATGTTTCGGAATTTGCCAAATGTCATTGGTCAACCATGGGGCTGGCATGCCATTGTAGAAGACCAATAAAAGATACCCCTGTATTCTAAACGTTGGCTTCACTTATAATACGATTAACCTACTGACAGGAATGGGAAGGGCAGTTACCAGCAGGACTTTTAGCAGTAATTTCCCCACATTGGGGTCTCGTATCGAAGAAAACCCCTGAAACTCCCAACAAGCAGCCTAATTTTTGATGCGAGACGATTTTCAAATTATTGCACCAATCGGCATCAAGTCTCCGCGTTTGTGAAAGCAATGATTAATTCAATTTCAGATCTCTTGCATACTATCTGCGCACGTTGTCACTGGGCCACAAGTCCAATAACTAGGTCACCTAAGAATAAAAACTGTAATTGTATAATTTCTCCGAATAATAGAAACAATTATTGTCTTCTAATTATGCTAAATCCCTCTCTATCACTTTTCTCTCCTTATTTTTTTATTTTTTTTAATTGTTCGTTATTATAGAAGCATAAATATGATCTGATTCTCAGATTGATTTTCACACGAAAACAATCATTTGATTTTTGTTAAATAGTTGTGTTTTTAATCTAGGGAACACATTTATTCACATAATTCCTGTATTTGCACTAATCCGAGTCATGTGCGTATATGAATTGTTATGTGAAAAATGCTTGTTGTCTATCATCCCTAAAGTTATTATATTTTTATACAATTAAGCACTTCAGGGTGGTTCTCACCTTCCACTACCATGAATCTAATGAAGGATTATTTATTATTCCCCTCCTTTATTATTCCCATTCCTGATGTTGACACGACAGCCTTCGGCGAAGCATTGCGTATCGGGTTTCGAACCGACCTCCCCCGAATTTCAAAAACCATTTCATATCCACCAGGCCGCTCCGACCCTAGAGAGACATACAGCGGTATACGTCCACTTTGGAATAAGTCCAACTTGATTCATATCCTGTTTGAACGCGAAAAACAACATTAACGTAGCTTGGTATCCGACTCACGTGTATCAATATCTTGCCAAATGGATGTATATTAAAAGTTTCGCAAAGAAGTACGTCAGAGGGTTATCTAGGTATACATCCACTTTGGAATAAGTTCTTTATATACTACTTGGCAGCTTAGCTTTAGAGTATTTGTCAATGGATGGATATCAAAAGCTTTGCAAGGGGATCCTCCCAATAAACTCAAAAAAATATTAATAATAAATAAATAAATAAAAACCGTCATTATGATTTGTCAATTTCGTAATTCAGTAACCCGAGGAGAAAGTAGAAGCTAAGTTCTTAGAGAGAAATTTTTTGTGTCAACATCAAATCGAGTGATCGGCCAAGTAGGGTAAAAAGATGTTTGGTAAATTTTCATTTGTGTATGTACTGCATTTAACATGCAAATTTGTCTATAAATAGTAGTATAGTAATAGCATAAATACGTTTGGTGCAAGGATCTCGAAAACATCGATAACTTTACACCAAGGTACAAATATACCTTTTTATGCGTGAATGGAAAATAAAAGCTCCGAAAAAATGTACTTGAAAACGAAAGCCTGCTGCTTGGAAGAGGCACAGAGTAAGATGGCGACAGCCATTTCAAGAATCCGTGAGAGGCGTGCCGACTTCCTTGTAGGGGTGCTGCACAGGTTCACTCGGAGATGATCCCGAACGATAATTCCCGGTTCTAATGAGCCACGGCGACTCAAGGCGACCGACATATGGCACGTGCCCCGTCCCACTCCCCCACCCTTCCGTCGCAGGCACGCGCCAACCCTCGTCCCATTGGTCAGAAAAGGGGGCAGAGGGTAGAAAGGGGCAGACAAACCCCCGGGGATGTGACCTTTCAGCCCCGGTAAATCGAGATGCCCGCGCGCCTTCTGTCGAAGATTTCTTACCAAACTGCTTATTTGGGACGATTTCGTGCGAAGGCCTTCTTCGGCCTGAATGGACCATGTTTTCTAGTTCTAGGTCTGGTCGTGCGTGTGGGAGGTGGGGGTGAAGAGCTGTAACCGTAATCGTGAGTGAATGTAGGGGGCGGTCAATAATTGTGAGAACTCAACAACGGTTTCAAAAGGTCTTTTTCGGCTACTTTTACTGTGGCCTTCATTTTTTTGCAAAAAATTTGTATGTCTCTGAACAAGTATCAGCATATGCAACATTAAAAACGCAACAAAGTTTTGTTATTTCCAAAGACAGTGCACTTTGAGCTGAGGACATTTGCTATTAGAAATTTGAATATTCAGCGTTACTCAGAATGCTATGCTGCTGCTTTCGCATTTTATCTCTGTATTTCTGAAGAAACACCCTGTGGGAATGGTATCTTTTAAAAATAACTATTCCGCATTTAGGTGTCGTATGAGGGCTGGGGGGACATGACAAACTGTAAACACTTACATACGTTTTCCCAATCATTATCGAGTCTTCGTGCTTCTGAAAACAGTGACTGCAACGCCAGAGGATTTGAAGTGCCCAAAGGAAACGTACTCAGCTAACGGGCAGGACTGCCGAGGTTCGATTCAGCTGGCGATATTGTTCTAGTCACTGCTTTCAGAAACGAGAAGACTCGATGGTTTTATGATGTGTAAAGCAATTCGTATCCGATTGTCAGGCTGTCTTGTGAGTGTTTATCGGGTTTTCCCATTTGATACTCAAATGCACGGCAGTTATCCTTAAAAGTCCTCCTCGAAGGCACTGTCAATATGCGCCAGTGGGCTGTTCGTTGTCTGCATAAGGACTAATGGTACTCACTTTTCTAACGGGAAGGAGGTTACATAGGCCACAGGTAAGGCGATGAGGTGTGGAGGAGAAAAAAAAGAGGATTCGAATGTAGCTGTCATACACACTAGAAGCCCATGAAAAGTATTTTAATAAGTATAAAAAAAAAATAGAAATATTTTACACAAAACGGAAATTAAACAATCTCGAACAATGCAACCATTATTAGATCTAAACTCGATGTACTATCGAATTGATCAATAACTTTTTAATCATTGAAAGCAGGTGCTTATAATTACAAGAGTGTATAATTCAATTCCTTTTCTACAAGGAATGTTAAAGCTCCACGTGTGCGTCAATCTCCTGTTCACCTACATTTACGCGGTGACCTATTTTGGCACACATCGCAGAAATGTCACTTTTTAGTTTATTTCAGTTCCTGCACAATTTTAACATAGTACGCATGGAATTTTATCTTCTTCAAGGATGGGGAACTGATGGCCAAGTGTTTGGCTCTCGGTACCATGGGTTTCGGGTTAGAGTGCCGGCGGTGCCGTGGATGTTTGTAGTTTTTCGGAATCCACTTTAAACTGTAGGTCCCTGTCTGTTTAGCCTAACGTGTGCACAAGATGACCGTAGAGCGACAAACCAAACCAAACCTAGTTTCTCGGGAACTTTCTTTGGTGTTTCATTTCGATTTGATTGCTTTTTACGTCTAGAAATAAGAAGAAGAAGGGGGAAAAAAAGAAAGAAACCAGAAAGATTACTTGCTTGTAATGAAAGCTACCTTTGAAAGGAAAACTGTCAAGAAAAAGGGTAACTATTTTTAATTTTTATATCTGGCATACATTTCTACATTTCGGAATCCACTTTAAGCCTTAGGTCCTGTTCTCATATGACCGCAGAGCAACTCAGGGCCTAATCAGACTTCTCTCAACCACATCATTGCCAAACTGTAAAGGGGCAACTCGGCTCTAGGCACAGTAATGTGGTATAGTAGTAGTAGTAGTAGTAGTAGCTTCTTCAAGGAATTTTAGCCTTCAGAGAGGTTGTCCTAAAATGGAAGAAGGGAATTGATTATGTTATGGAAATTTTATGGAACGCTTTCTCCAATCTCTCAGAAAATGAGTGAGGAGAGTATCTTGCGAGACTGGAACATATCTAGCAAAATAAACTTGTCATCGATTTTCTGGAAGATTGAAGCAAGTGTTTCATACAATTTCCGGCAATCCCTTCATGTGAGTTTCTTTCCATTCTTTAGTTCAGTGTTCATTATAGATCTATCAACAATTGGAAAAAGGAGTTCCACTTTGTAATAATTAAAGAAACATTCTTTAATTCTTAAATTTTATAAAAATAAAATTTTTTGCATTTTTCTGATCTTGATTACACTCCAGGAAATTAATTCATACACAAATTTATATTCAGTAGCAATTTCTGTGATTCACTTCTGACTTCACATTCTAGTGATTCACTTAACAAATTTTGACTAATAAGCACTCAATAGGATGAAGGAAATGTGATTATTGTATACTAAACCGTAGGTAGAAGTACTTTTAGGAAAACTACCCCGCATTTGCGTGTCGATGGAAGAAAATCCGGGAAACTCTCACCAGGTAGTCCGAGTCATGAGGCAAGATGCTGAACATCCATCGAGTCTTTTCGTTTTTTTTTAAACAGCGTCTACAACAATGCCGCTAGAGGGTTGAACCTCAGACCTCACCAGCGGGGCACGTTGACACTGAGCCAATGCTAAGTGAGTAACGTCGGTGCAGAGCTTACCTTAACGCATCCAAGAGAAGTGTCTAAGTGTTTTCCAGCTGCGTTAGAAAAAAAAAAATAGCATTCGTTGAGTCATATCGGACAAAATGTTGTTGGAGGCCCTCTTTGAATGCAATTCAAAGTTAACTTTTATTTATTTCTGTACTTGTTTTCAATTGCAGAAAACGCAATTTCACTCCTGTATGTGGAACAAAAATGATAATATTGCTGTCCTTACTCTTTCTAAATATTCTAAATCCTATCCCCCCATTGTGGAAAGGTGTTGGATTGCAACGTTGTTCTTTCTCTCACGCCTTTGGGAACGAACGATTTACGATGCAGAGTAACAAAATAACTTGATACGGATACGTTATATTCGAATTTTATATGTATTGGTTTTGAAAACTAATTAACCTGATTGTTACCTGATCGTTACCTACACGTAAGGTAATAATGGTGCGCATCATAAGTAATTCATCTAAAGTCAAAAGCGTGCAAATGTTTTTTTTTCGCATTTACCTTGGCCATGGTGCCCCCTGCGTTGTTAAAAAGTGACAGAAGAATCGTCTGCCGAGGAACTACCTGTCCGATGAGGGCTCGCAGGGGGAGGCGGAAGAGAAGGAATGCCGCTGACTCACGAACTGCAACCGCAAAAAAGGAACAACACCTCCGTTCGGAAATGACTACCGATCACTTCTATCGCTCGCTGTTGACTCTTGCTGTTTCTAGAGCTCTTGTTTTTCGTGCGTGCGTGGTGTGTTATCTGCTTATGGAAGGTGTCGTGATTCATCCTGGATGACTCAGTTCCTCAGGAAATGCACTCTTTTTTTTTTCTTTCTTTTTGCTCCACCCCTTCCCCCCTCCCACCCGTCCAACCGGAAAAAAAAAGGCACTCGACGATTGGGCACTTTATCTGCCAAAACGCTTTACTTTCAATTCGCTGTTTGCTTGTGCGCGTTCCAGCACGTGAAAGCAGATCCTGGAACGTGTTGGAAAACGCGCGACTTATCGCGAGGGAAGAAGTAGAAAAAAAAATTACCGGCGTATCAAGGTTGATGGGTCACATTTAGAAACAGAAACTCAGCTGGTTATCGTACTTTTGCAGGAAAAACGTCGGGTTCAATAAAACTTAATAGTAATCCTGATTCATATCGCTTTGGGTTATGGATATTGAATTAGGTCGAATCGAAACTTAACAAGCCATATCAAACGGAAGGTCAATTCGAACCAGTGGTTAAACTTTTTGAAGTCAGAACGCATTTTAAAAATCTACAAATAATTTTAGGCGCACTGTATACAAATTTCTGAACAATAAGCACCCATTACTAAGCCGGATTCATACGGCTTTGGGTTATGGAGAGGTCCAATCGAAACCTAGCATGTCAAATCCAGTCGAAGGTCAAATCGAATTAAACCGAAATCGAACCAGTGGTTCTCAAACTTTTTGAAGTCTGGGCACTTTTAAAAACTTACAAATAATCAATTGTAGCCATACTATATATAAATTTCTGACAAATAAGCACACGCCTCACAATTTCATATCCAGTGGGTCAATTCCACAGACTACTATTTACAGACGGCAGAGTCTCAGAGACAAGAATGGAAATTGTTTCAAAATTTAAAATTACATAGACGCTGACGTTACTAACAGCCAACCATAGAAGTGATCACTCCTTATTTCTCTGAAACTTTCTTTGGTGCTTTATTGTTGTTTGGTTACTTCTGTTAAAAAGAAGCAACCAGAAAGATTACTTGTTTGTAATGAAAGCGTCCTTTGAATGGTAAAACTGATAATTAAAGAGTAACAATATTGATTTTTATAACTGGCACATATTTCTTTGGGGACTGCTGCATGTTGGGGGCTCGCGCTCGGTGCCACAAGTTTCGGATTCGAGCCCTGGTGGTGCCAAGACTCGAATGCAATGTTTGTAGTGGTTCGGAAACCACTTTAAACAGTAGGTGTCGGTCTAATATACCTGTAGAGTGTTGAGCGTAGGGTTGCCAATTCTCTTCGTAAAAGAAAACATCTCCTGTCTCGGAATCTGCCAGTAGGCAGACGGCCTTGGACCACCATGGGGCTGTTGCACCGCTGATGATAACGATGACATATTTCTTTGGAATATCACAGAGCTCTTCTTTAGAATATCTTCTAGAGCTCACCAGTGCTCACCGCTCTAACGCACCCTTTGACGGCCTGATGGCCAACAGGTTAGCTCTCTGGTTCTCTTTAAGGTTGGAATCCTGGAGGCGGTGGATGTTTGTTATTCATTCGTAATCCATGTTTAACTGTAGGTCCCTGTCTAATTAGCCCAAAAGGGAGCAAAAAAAAAAAAAAAAAAATGACCGTAAAGCGACAAACCAAACCTAACTCACCCTTTGACAATTATTGATTTTTACGTAAAGCCTTTACGTAGGCGAGTTGCGTTTCTTGATTTCAAGTTAATTTTGCATTTTTTTAGAGCTATGCATTTACTTGATTTTCCTTTTTTAAATATTCGTTTTTTCCTTAAAGTTTTCTATTTTTGTTTTGGTTTTTATTGATCGTCACCCTAGAAAGCACTTGCGATTCAATTCATTTAGCTATCCTATGAGTACAAAATCACTAAAACGACATTTTAATTCCCAATTGATGTGCTTTCTTCATTCTCAATATGTGCTCTATTTGTTATTTTTTTCCCTCATCAATGCGTTTTTTTTTTATTATTATTTTTTTTTTTTATTCATCACTTACCGATTTTTTCTTCTTCTTCTTTTCTTTTTTTTTTTTTTTTAATTTGGCGTATAAATTTCATATATAGTAGTATATTTTGTTTATGCAAGGAAAAAGTAGTACAATTTTACTAAACATAAAACTAGTGTTTTTTTTTTTTTTTAGTGCTTGGCACCAACGAAGTTTATGTGCAAAGCTGCACTCTTGCTTCACCTCGCTGAATCAGAACAGACTACATGCCATGTCCAGACCACGGTCGGAGTGTCACGTATACATTTCCTCGTCGTACCCCCTCATCATAAATCTCTTTAATATAAAAATATAATTGGTAATTTGTTTGATGATTTCAATCGTGACCCAGTGACAACGGGTTCAGGTATTGATCACCGGGAAGCGTTGCTTTCGAAAGCGAGGAAATCCAATGGCCACAGTAATTTTTTTTTCTGTGTATTTGAGTAAGATTAATAGAAATTTTTATAGAATGTAGAAATTTGTTATCGGAGTTCACTCAACGAATGAATAAAATAAAAAATTAAATAAATAAATAAAAAAGAAAACATTTATTTCTAATATTTAAAAAGAAAAAAAAAATGTTTTTCTTTTTAATTTAAGAAAAAAAAAGGCTTTTTTTTAAAGAAAATTTTATTAAATATTTTTAGACTAGCTCAGTGTAAGTAAATGCAACTGAAAATCCTTACAATCTGAGTTAAGCGTTTTTTTTTATACTTACAATCTAAGTTAATCCTTACAATCCGAAATGCAGCCAACTCGTTCCAATCGCTACCAATAAATTCAATTAAAAACGCCACTAAAAAACGACTTCATCATGTCTTTGATTAGCGTAGAAATTGTCTCTCGAATTGTTCAAAACTGGAAGTCCAGATATAAAGCGTTTGATTGGTGCTCCGACTGTCGTGCTTTCTGCACGTGTCGGTGTTTTTTTTTTTTTTTTTCGATTTTTTTATTTTTCAATTTCATTCATTTTCTGAAATTAAAAGACGCATATTTCCTTTCCCCTCTTATTTTCCTAACTCCCGGCTCCTGGGCTGATTTTTTTTTTTTATACAGACTCCTTACACCTTAGTCGTAATTTTATGAACTACAATCTTAACCAATGGATTTAGAAAATGTGGGATTGAAAATGATTTCTTTAAAATTCTTGAGACATTGAGATGCATTCTTAAAAAAGTAAATTTTATGATTGACATTTAAATTTCATGTTTTAATGCATTTTTGCAAAATTAAAATTAAAAAAAAAAAAAAGCAATGACGTAAAATTCTCAACATTTTGATGGAATTTAAAATTGCATCCTGATACACTGATCAATAACTCTTGAAGAAAGAACGACTTTGATGGGAATCATTTCCAACTTTTTCTCTTCAATTCTTAACTATATGTATGAAACAATAAGGTTGACAATTAAAAGCTGGCAATATTGTAAGCCGAAAGTAACATACTGCATTATTTGAACAGGCAGAAATGTTTTGGTTTCGAATTTCATCCTTGTAGTTGATTATTTACAAAGAAAAAAAAAATCCGTATTACAACAACATTTTGTTGGTTCTAGACGTTGCTTATGTAATCCAGCATTATCAACTACGTTATTTACTGGACTATACATGCCAAAATCGACGCATAATAAATGAATAGAATAAATGTACATTGTTATACACAGTGATTCAACGGTCATGGGACAAACATTGAGGGATGTCCAGCTTACTAAAACGTACATTTTTTTTTTTGTACAGAAATATAGGGTCAGAAGTGACAACTTAAGGCACGAACACAAAAAAATGAGACATGGTAAGAAAAACGTTGTTTATTGACAACACCACCGCAAAGTGCTTCTTACATTCAATGTTTACAATAAATGCTCAAAACAGAGACCACCCACAAGTTTGGTTAGCGTCGAAGAAGGGATTGGCGAACAGTTCCAAAATGCCAGGTATTTCGCAACCTCAATGTATAGCAGCGAAGTGTTCAATTGAGTCAACTGGAAACTCGCCACAATAGACATTGACTACAACAATGCCGCCAACGGATAAGGAAAATAGTTTGTCTTCAAAATGACTCCGGAATATTTTAAAGGGTATGAAACTTTTTTTAGAAAGGAATCATTACAGAAGACTTACAAATATAAAGAATTGGCAATTTATTAATTTTTTTCCCCATCTAAACTTAGTCTTTGCTTTCAATTGAAAAAAGTATAAATAATGATATGCAAAATTGTATTCCGGCTGACCCCAATGCGACCCGAGAAGTTTTCATCGGACCACCTATTATCTGATTATGGATTGTTATTGTACTTATGAAACTTACAAAATCAGTGTCGTTGCATTTAGAATCAAAAGATGTCTTTTTTTTTTTATTTGAGGTTTTCAATATGTTTGATGATTTTGCAGCCCTACTTGTGGCTCAGTGGTAATGTGCGCCGATGGTGAGTATCAAGGCTGAGGTTCAAACCTCTAGCGGTTTCGTTATAAACGCTGCTTCAAAAAATGAGGAAACTCGATGGCGTTTGGGATGTTCAGCATCTTGCCTCGTAAGTCGAACTACCTGGTGGGTTTCTCCCATACGATACGCACATGTGGGATAATTCCACCCTCTAAATCTTCCCGTAAGGCAATGTTCTCCTCAGACTTCTACCTACGGTTTGCTCCATCACAACAGAAGCTGACTCCTTCCCTCCATCTATGTGAAGACTACTCATGGGGTGTATGTCCGCGCTGCCGGACACTGAGGATTAGTCACAACAATAGAACGTGTTCTTATTGTGATAAAGGAGATCCCTGCTTTCTAGGATAAAATGTTTTATTTACTCTCACTTAATGATTTCCATAAATTATGGTTAGTAAATATTTATTTTTTACCATCTTTTTTTCATATGCATATATCCTTCTCCTTCATCTTATCCACCACTTTTAAATTAGTTTTTTTCTCATATTATTTTGACGCAAAAGAATGCGCTCTTAAAATTAAAAAAAAAAAATAAAAAATTATTTTGTTATTAAAAGATTGTACGAATTCAAATATTATCAAAAAGACTGTTAAGAATTAATGTCAAGTAATATATATAAAAGAATTCTATTGATACAGGATACGCCTCAGAAAACGTACTAGATTAAACGCGGCTGTTGGTTATAGTTAGAACAGGACGGCACTTGTATTTGAAAGATTCAAAACATTCTTCCCATTCAACAGACACAATTCAACAATGCACTCCATTTCTGAACATCTGGTAATCGTATCCGTAGAGGCATTTAAAGAGAAAAAAAGAGAAAGTCTTTCAGTGGGTTTAAAATTAGCCTTCGCAAAGGTGCCCCCTTTTCTTACTCACTCTTCGGCCCTATTTTCGTTGCGGTTTAGAGATTAAATTTTTAAATTTTATTCATCATCCCCATCTGCTTAGAACACGTTTTCATGTCTGCCCAGGAAACCCGATGAGGTTCTTGGACTAATTTAGAAAACTGCACAAAGCCGGGTCTGTTAAAATTTCAAATAACCTATTTCAAGAAAGGAGTACCACTTCTTTTTCTCTTACTTCTTAGAAATCTGACCGAAGGGCAGCGTTGAATCTGGTTGAGCTTTATTTGATTTTATACCCTGTTCCGAAAACATAAACATAAGCGTAAAAATACCATTCACACAGACAAAAGAACTAAGATTAAAATTGTTATAATATGTAATGTTCAGGGAACACTGTAGAAAACATCTTTTGCATTTATAGGAAAATTCAAAAACTGTATTATTTATTTTAATAAATTTAAAAAAATAGACTGTCTCGTCATAATGGACACTAAGATGTTTTATGGATAAACTTTAAGGTTTAATAACCCACTTACAAAATCGTAATACTTAATAGTGTTTCCATTATTTTTTACCACTTCAAAATGCTTGATTTTCCACTGAAATTACGACGTTTCGCGTACATTTTTGGGACTGTTCGATCGTTAAATTTCTTGATTGAAAAACTTAGTTTCCTTTTTCTTACCCTTTTTGTGTAATTGTCCTTCCACTTCTTTTCGTAGTAGTTGTCTTTCAAATAGTCCTTCCATAAAGTGGCATTCAAAGCAAGGCGTTAAGTGACGAAGCATAAAGTGTAGACCAATCGCAAGCCTCAAGCATTGTGAGCAGACTAATGATTGGTCAACGCTTTATGATGTGTTGGAAATGCGATTTACGTGCAAACAAGTCCATGACTGTGATGATACTGTGTATCACAGTCATGGACTTGGGAAAATAGCAAAATAGGGTTATAACGGAGCAGTTCAAACTACTGTTTTGTTGAGTTAGATAGAGGAATCAATAGTTCTTCTCTAAGATGCCATGACTACAGAGCAAATAAGGTAGTGGAGTTTAAACTATCGTATAATATTTGCTGATGACCCTTAGAGTTCCATGCTTTACTGCAAAAAATTAAGAACGATTGTCCATTAAATACAAAGATAATATTAAATCATTATTGATTCTCCAACTTCTTACATATTAAAGAATCTTTTTAATTCGTTTTACAAACAGAGCAATAAAATTTATATTCATGATCTCCATCTAAATTCCCATTTCTTTTTATCATTTATTATGGTAGAGACCCATTTATCATAAGACTCATCCTTTACCCGTTTCTTTCGTGCTTTTATTTTAGAAAAGGCAATATTTCAATATCTCTATTACATTTTTTTTTGCTTCTCATCATCCTTAGAATCATGATTTTCAATATTCAAAATATGGAGGCAATTCGTTATTGCATATTTTTTTTCGGATTCCACACTTAAAATCAATCTATCATTCCATAGAGATGTTTATAAATACTCTTCAAAAATAATGTCAAAATCTTAAAAATCTCTTTTGGATGTTTCTCTTTTTAAAATTTAGATGCATTTCTCCTTTGAAATCGTTTTTGGGTCAAAAATTTACACTCAGGCACTCAATCCATGTTGGACATCCTTATGAAAACTTTGGTTTTTCCTCATTCAATCCTTTCGAACTTTGGTTTTCCTATTTCAAATTTTAAGTTCTTCAGAACCTTTTCCATTCATCAATCTACCTTTTTTTTTTTTTTTTTTTTTTGCCATCCCTTTTTTTCTTTGGCCCTAGTAAGAAAATCTTTTTTTTTGTCCCTCTGCTATCGTCCATTCTTTCTATGTAACCTGACCATTTGGGTCAGCAAAATTGAAAAATATTACAAAAATAGACGACATTTATTAAAAATAATTTTTAATCAGTCGTCTGTGTAACCGCAATTAAAAGAACAAATCTTAATTAAAAATATTTTAGACGATTATTCAATTTTCTAAGTTTTATACTAATTTTTACAAACAAATTCAAATAAATCAATTCATACAATACAAATTCAATAATTTCTACAAGTACATTAATAGTACTTTTAAAATACGATTTTCATATATTACAGATTGTTTTATATCGAATTAAAACATTGCACACTTTCCTCCGGCTTAATTTACAAAAAATTCAGTACCAATGAGTTTTGAATCAAAATCACAAACCAGAGGTACCCCTATAACAAGGTTTCACTTTGACAAATTCAAGAATGGAAAAAATATCTTTATAATATGACATTCGATGCAAAAGAATTTAATTTGGTACGATTGAAATTTGGCGAAAATCTTCCTATAATACGGCACATCAGTTGAAAGTTTTGATGATTATCAAAATTCATGTAAAAAAAAAATTACCGGAATTTCTAGAAACCATGATTTCGTTACGAAATTTAATTCCATTACGAATATTCGTGTAGAAAAAAGACAGAGTTTATAAAAGTAATCAGTTTCAATATGAATATTCATGTAGAAAAAAAAGGACAGGGCTTATAAGAGCAATCCATTCAATACGAAATTTAATTCGTTTATTACATTTTAAGTTGAAAAAAAAAACAAAGCTTATAGAATCAATCAGTTCAATAAAATTCATTCGATTACGAATATTCGTGTAGAAAAATATATTCTATAAGAGCAATCCTTCCAATAATTCCGAAATTTAATTCAATTCCGAAAATTCGTGTAGGGAAAAAAAAATTATTAAAAAAAAAAAGCTTACAGGTGCAATCTGTTCAATATATATTTTTTTTTATTTGAGCATATATCTTTTATTCGATCTGCAGTTCGGAATTTTGATTTTGCTCAATAGGGAGTGCAATTAAATGTACAGAAACGCACGAAACTTTTTTCATTTTTGTTATGAATTCACAAGGATTAAATATTTTTGTGTGTTTATTAAATTATTTTTACAGTAACTAATTTGGAATATGCTAAAAAACTTTATAGTGAAATGAAATGATCGAAAAGTATAGTTTGATTAAATATCGTTTTAATATATATGTATCTTAATCCCAAAACATATTATTTCTGTTCCAAATAATTTTGGTACTCCATCTTTTTTCTTTAACTATAGAATGAATTCGCGAAATACTGGCAAAACTGAATACTTTTTACTAAAAAACTGAATATCATCGAAACTTGAATAAGCAAGCGTTACTAAGATGCTAAGAATTCTATGTTTGTTTGCCATTTTAAATTGTTGTCATTCCCCATAAAATTAGCAACTACATGGCAGATTCATCTAAATTCCATCCCCATACACTGCTATCACATTTTACCACCAAAATGATGAGCAAGTACCATCTGGAGCAATGGAATTAAAGCAATGGCATAATTAATTCATGGTTTTACATAAAAATAACCATGACTTCGATGAACAAGAATTCAATGGAAGTGATCTTCCGTGAAAATCAAAGGTTTGGTTTGTCTCTGCGCGGTCATCTTGAGCACACTTTAGGATAAATAGATCGGGACCTACAGTTTACCCTGGATTCCGAACCACCAAAAACATCCATGCCATCCAACATCCGAACCTGAAGCCTATGATATCAAAAACCAGAGAGCTGGTCAATAGGCCAACAGGACGCATGAAAATCGGAGGATAGGTACATAAGTAACGAAGGTCCCTTTTTCGATATTTCTATCCATTGTTTCATCACAGAAGCCCGAGTAAAACTTACCTGAGGCTTTTCCGTTTCAACTTTTATTCTCTTTTCCTCTCCCTAACTTCCAGAGCGGGACGACCCAACGATTTTCTCTTAACGCCACATCACCCATTTCTCAACACTACCGAAATAAATGCAACATCCCCCCTTCCTTTCCCTTTTGCCAGGTGAGATACCGCACGATGAAGGGGGCAGCTGCAGACGATTAGGGAACGTGCCGAAAGACGCCCCCAAACGATTTCTTTTTTTCAATTCCCTCTGAAATGCGGGCTCCGGATGTCACGAGCGACACCCATGTGCACGAGGAAGGCTTCCACGAGGCACCCCCTTCCCTCTCCTTGCCCAAGGGCGCGTGCGCAGAGAGGCCGATAGCATGAGATAAAAGGGTTAAAAGCATGTTTGTGCCAATGTCAAATGTTATACATCAGTAGTGTGCTACCTTCGTGTTTTGTTTAGGGAGGGGGAGAGAGAGAGAGGTGGATTCTATTGTGCTATCCGTTTTCGATTTTTTTTTTTTTTTTTTTTTTTCATCATTCTGATTACGTTCGATGCTACAGTGAAGGAGATCTCAGGCTCGAATCCTCTAATGAAAGTTTATTCAACTTTTTCACTCTTCCGTACCCTTGAAAAAGTTATCATGTATGTGAATGTATATATATATATTTACCGCAATTTTATGAATTATAAATATTTAGAAGAATTTGTGAAATAAATTCAATGAATTTTATTGAACTCGTATATCTGTAAAAGCAGTTTTTGCATATAAAAATAATATTTTGCAGCTTAAAACTTTTTTTATTTACACTCACTTAAAAGACATCGTTGCACTCTAAATGTGCTTTCAATAATATGCATATCTTATTAACAGTACCAAATCAGCAGGTGTTATAGTATTATAAAAACAAACAAAAGAAAGCATGCATAAATAAACAACAAGCAAAATAATGCATACATTTTAAGCACACAGATGCTATATTTTTATTACATTAAATCCTATTTTTTATTAATAATCTATAATATTTATTAATTTTTAATAATAATTTTTATTATTATTATTATTTTTATCTTCAAACACTTACTTGGTTTGTTGCTAAAGCAGTAACTCTCTTTGCTACTGGTCGTGTTATTGAGGGATACAATTGAATAGTCTCTTTATTTTCACATTAATTCCTAGAATTTTAGAAAAAAATCAAAATTATCTTTGTAGAAGAGTCGGATTTTTAAATCGGATTCCAATTCCGATTCCCAACTTTTAGAAAAAGTTCGACTCTGGACTCCCAGGAGGAGTGCTGCTAATTATATATATTTTCTACAAATAATTTTTTATAATTGTTATTGAAATTTAATATATATCTAATCAAAACTGGCAACAGCAGGCTATATTTGTCGGTTTATCAGTACAATTAAAATCCACTTCTGAATACAGGGTGGATTTTTGTTTGAGAAGATTTTATGAGGTTTATAAACAACCGCCTTTCAAGTATGTTATGTATACATGAACGATTTATAATGGAACATAACATTATAATAAATGAATAGTTTAAAAAAACTAAAAAAACACGCTTTTAGAGTTAATTAAACTAAAAAGTAAAAAATAATTGTTAACATAAGAATAAAATGACTGACGAGAAAATGAATGTCGCTGTTCTAAAAGCGTGGGGTGCTCTATATCTATCGTTATAATTTTTCACTAGTTTCATTCCGAAATGCAGAGTTAGTTTAAAAATGTCATGCAAAGCATCCCACGCTTTTAGAACAGGGGCATTCATTTTCTCGTCAGTCATTTTATTCTTATGTTAACAATTATTTTTTTTTTTTTTAGTTTGATTAACTCTAAAAGCGTGTTTTGTTTAGTTTTTTTAAACTATTCATTATTTTTTACTTTTTAGTTTGAATAACTCTAAAAGCGTGTTTTGTTTAGTTTTTTTAAACTATTCATTTATTTTTTACTTTTAGTTTGATTAACTCTAAAAGCGTGTTTTGTTTAGTTTTTAGAACTATTAATTTATTTTTTACTTTTTAGTTTGATTAACTCTAAAAGCGTGTTTTGTTTAGTTTTTTTAAACTATTAATTTATTTCTTACTTTTTAGTTTGATTAACTCAAAAAGCATGTTTTTTTAGTGTTTTTAAACTATATTATTTAAATGAGGTCCCGGTATGGAGGAGTGGAACAATAGTTCGTACAATAATGTAATTGTGAGTAAAACAAAGGCTATCGCTTAAAGTAGGGCAAAATCAAGCCCAAAGAGTCAGTTACAAACAAACAAACAAACATACAGGTGAAACTAATATGAAAAGCGTATTAAAAAGAATCAACTGTTTTCTGAAAGATGCCTGTAAATGTTTCTTTGCAGCTGAAATAGTGTATATGAGGAGAAACAGATCTCCAGGGGAAAAAGTCAGTTACATACATACAAACATACAGGTGAAACTAATAAAAGCGTATTAAAAAGAACGGTGATCCATCCATGAACGATTTGTAATGGGGAATAGAACTATGAAAAGGATGGTGGTCCGTCTTTCTTCCAATCCATTTCGCTAATTCACTGCCTCTCTCATGGTGAAGACGCCAATAGCAAAGGAATGGGGCATAATGTAGTAGTTTTGAGACTGATATATGCTATATTGATTATCTAACAAATTTTCAACTTTTCGATGCTTTATTTCCTTTTAATATGATTAAAAAATTTGTAAAAGAAAGAGGATTTTGTTTTTAAAAAATAAAAAACATAGAATCTTTAAAACAAGAGTTGAATGTCTGTAGCCCAGTTTATCTTTTTTTTATCGAAAAATTTTAATTTTCTTGAAATTCTGAAAAAAAAATGGATGTTATTCATTTTTAAACTCATACATGTTAATAGAAACTTACACACCCAAATTATAGAATGTGAAACGAAATTTTTAATTTGAGTTCGTTCCAGTCACTGTTTTCAAAAACGAGGACACTCGATGAGTATGAGACTGACTCGATTATGACAATGTATATAACGCGTCTCTGATAGAAGTCTGGAAGGGAGTTTTGTCCCACACAATAATCAAATGCGGGGCAGCTCCTTAAAAGTCCTCGCCTCATTCCCTATCTGTGGTTTACATAAGAAAAACATGAAACTCAATGATGACCGATCAAAAATTTATTTTTCTTTCCACTAATAATAGGTGCATAAAATTTATCATCATCATCATCATTGGCGTAACAGTCCCATGGTGAGGTAAGGCCGTCTGCCTACTGGCAGATTTCGAGACAGGAGATTTATTCTTTTTTACGGCGTAGGTCAACCCTACACTCAACGCTCTACAGTCATATTAGACCAGGACCTACGTTTTAAAATAGATTCACATAAAATCTGTATTAAACTTTATTTTTAATTCTCTCGTATGAAACTTTATTCTCATGAATGTAATAAACTATCTCGATTTAAAATATAACCCTCTTCTAGTCTTTTATCTTCAACTTTCAACAAATGTAATGAAACATTTAATTAAAAACACACTACTGCAACATATAAGAGATGGATGATATGACTATGTTATAATTAATTACAATGAGCAATGTAAGAAATACTTTAAATGCTCCCCAAAACAAAAACAAAAAAATAATAAATACGGCATACAACTCAACCTTCTCAAATTATCTGGAGTGGGAAGAAAATCTGATAGAAAATATTTCAAAATGATTGTAATATGATTGTAATTTCAAATGATTTCTAATATTGAAAAATAATATAAATATCAACATCAATTTGGGAATTAATTGAAATTTAAGTGTCACTTTACACGACCCCCTCCTTTACCAGATGCCATATTAAAGCATCTTTACTGAAAAAACCTTTCCATGAAAATAGTATAGCCTATGCCATTTCTACAGCAGAGTTGCCATGCTGAATTTTCCGAAAATAGATTATCATCATCAGCAACATTGGCTCTCTTTCTGAAAAAGGCTAGGTCTTTTTCAGAAATCCTTCCCAGGCTGCCTTCCTTCCAGAAATAGATTTCCAAATCGTTATCCACGCCATCCTTCCATCTTTTCTTTAGGTCTAACCCAAGTTCAGGGAGGGCCTCAACAGGGACCTGCATAAAAGACCCTCAGTGTTGTCCTTTCTCAGTAGATGTCCTGTTCATTTCATTTTGCGGATTTAATAACATCCTCATCCTTGCAGATTTTAAAATTACACCACGTATGATTCTCTAAAAATACCAGGTGGCCTGATGGCCAATTGGCTAGTGCTCTGGTCTTTGGTCTTACAGGCTTCAGGTTCGAATCCTGGCGGTGGCAGGGGTTTTGTGAGTGGTTTATTATCCTCGTTAAACTGTAGGTTCCGATCTGATTAGCCCAAAGTGTGCAAAAATGACAGTAGAACGACAAACCAAACTTAAAAAACCCACCGAAAATAATTCTGAGATCTTTCATTTCAAAGACTGTCCTGTCCTGTTCTCCTCCTTCATCATCAAAGTTCCCGTTTCTGAACCATAAGTCAAAATTGATTTTATCAGTACCTATTATAAAAGAATTTTTGTCCTTCTCTGTATCGAATGCAATTTAAAGACAGGTCTTAAACCAGAAAAGTAGCGATTAGCTTCAGTAATCTTTTTCTAATTTCAGGATTAATATCGTTTTGATAGTTGTTCTCAGTACCGGGCCTGAATGACCGAGTGACTAGCGCTCTGGCGCCACAGGTTTTGGGGTTCGTGTCTCGGTGTTGCCATTTGCCATGGAGGTTTGTCTAGTGGTTCGGAATCCACTTTAAGCAGTTGGTCCCCGGTCTCATATGACTGTAAGAGCTTAAGGGAGCTAAGACAGACTTCTACCTACGGGTGCTCCATCACAACAGAAGCTGACCCATTTCCCTCCAACCATGAGTCCATACGGGTTCGTGGGCTTGGTCTAGATGATTATCAAGTGGGATAAGTAACAAAAACAACACCTCAGTGCCTCTTTATGACACGACAAGTAAATCTGCAATCAAGGTCGTTCTATATGTTTTGCAGTTTATGCTGCCAACGATACTTCATACAACGACTGAGTGTTTCCGATAAAGGCCTTTTATAAACGTCTTTAATGTAACTTCACAAAAAGAAATCAAATGCATAAGAACAGGGAATCATGGAGGCTACGCTAATAAGGTTAAAACATCATCAGTTATGGTCCAATCCAAAAAAAAAAAAAAAAGTGCATACAATTATGTTTGTGACATGGCATAAAAATCGTTCACGTTTGGTAAATTTCTCTCTGAAATCCACAATTGTATGCACTGCTTTAAAACAAAAATGATCTATATTGAAAATAAAACTTTTTATTTTCAAGTATCACTCACTGCCTTTATTATAATGTAATAGTGTTTTGAAAATACATTTTTAAAATCAACTTATTCATTTATAAACGATTTAATGAATTAAACGTTTGGTAAATGCACACTCTATGCATTGACTAAAAATGGGTAACGACTTTTTTTTTAATAAGTCGTGAAAAAAAATCCAGCTATATTGTATATCAAAAAAGGAAAAATATCCAAACTTTATCACACGCGAAACATCTGGTAAACCTTAAAAGTGTTTCGTACTCTATGGGGGAGAGCAGTTCCCTCATTCTGCCAACAGCTGCCGAAGATAACGGTAACCGCAGCCTCTCCGGATCCGTTGCTGATAAGGGATGGTGATGTGGGCTCACTCTCCGACATCCCTCTCTCAAATAAGATGATGCGCAGCCGATCGAATGCTCTAGTTATGCGTCTCAATCTGTATAGATTCTTATTCAAATTATGATTTGCATATGTATAATATATGTAAAGAATGTTCTGGCCTGGTGCTGCAGTTCGTAGTCTTTGGTAACTTGGTATATGGGAATTCTTTACCAATTAAAAATTCATTATTGATAACTCCCTATTTTTTTCCTATTATCATAAGTAATTTTCCTTTTATCCCTAGGAAATACGTCACCACTCCCCCTCCCCCTCCCCCTCTGTACTACAGCCGAACCTCCCATTCTGTAAAATACTGTCTTAAATTATCTTATTATAAATACAACTTCGTACAGAACTGTAAACAGCCGGGCAAATGAGATGACGAACTATCGAAAAGTTAAAAGTTCAGCATGTTAGGAGTTAGCATGTTAAGTGAAATCAAATAGAAAGCAACCGCATTTATAGGGTGCTTAGGAGTACTATGAAGGATGCTTGTCTTAAACGTTCAAGGGTATCCTAAAGTATTCGTGTCTGTTCCCGTAATGGGCAAAAATAAATCTATAGACCAGAATATTCTTTTGATGAGCAGGTGGGTAGGAAGGTCTCAGCTACTCACAGATACTCTAAGTAGACGTTCAAAATTGCAATGGCACAACCTCATCCGCACAAATTTCTGATTAGACAGGAGATAAGGCTTCCGATTGTATGATGTTAGGAATCTGGTAGGAATTTAGTTTAAAGGGCATCTGGTCTGGTGTATCAGGAATGAATATCGGTAATTCGCTTCAAAATTACGGACCTGGTAGATGATCTGGTATATATCTAAACAGAGTTTGCTCCAAAAAGTGAGATAGTGCAAAAAAAGTTTTCTTGTCTATATCAGAGGAAAGACAAGATAAATCTGTCAGCGGAAGTCAAATAAAAGTTGCAGCAGTTGATGTGGGCCTCCCGTGCTAGGCTCTGAGGATGTTTATTTTATATTGCGATGTCATAATGGGAGTACAACAGCTTCCCTCCATTCTGCACCCTAGGTAGAGCTGAACCTGATACACTGGAGAATGACGTCATGTGAAAGCGTCAACATATGCGCACAGTATTGCAAAGAATATCAGTAATGGAATGTATCATTTGTTATCACAACCAGTTTGATTTTTGAGCTCGAAATGGATACTAGAACTTCCCATCATCAAGCGATTACGATTTCTTGAATGATTGAAAAAATTTGTTTGCAGGTAGGTGTTTTCGCAAAAGTTTTCTAATCCCTGATCTGATTTATAATTGCTTTTTAACTAGGAATGACGATAAGACGATAAGAGTTTGATAAATTGTCATTCAATTTCCATTTACCATGTTATTACATTTGTCATTTTGTGAATGAGTACAAATTCATTTTCGAAGAAAGTATGAAAAAATAGTTGATAGATAAATTTAAGGCAGTTTTACCTCTCCAAAATTACAAAACTGAAATACTGACATGACGTATTACCTGATATTAAAGTGCTGGAAATGAGGTCGATAAATCTGTAGGCGGAATATCGTCGACCCTTGTATCTTTAAATCGACACTTAGAAGTCGATGCAAAGGGCGTTTAAGAATGAGCAAAAGATTGATGTCTGTGGAAGCCTTGGTTCAAAAAAGAAGCACTAAAGAAAGGGAAATACTATTACTAATACTACTAATAATAATAATTAACCTCGACTCTATTTTAAGCTGCGGTTCGACCTGACTTTCCGCAACGTCTACAATGTGGCTTTGAAACAGAGGAAAGAAATTAAAACGGTAATTTTCGACCTTTTGTGTCGTGGACATGAAAATTTGTGGTCACATTGGACCTTTATTTTTAAAAAAAAAGTGAATACTCTCGTAACTTTGACAATTTTATTTTTTAACACGTTTTTATAGCATTATATTCATTAGCTGAGGAATCCGCTTTAAATCGTAAGTCCCAGGCTAATATGATTGTAGAGGGTTGTGTGTAGGTTGACAACCCTACCCCATGAAAAGAGCACATCTCCTGTCTAGAAATCTGCGAGTAGGCAGACGACCTTGATCCACCATGGGGCTGTTGCGCCACTGATGATGATGACATTCATTAGCTGATTGATGACCCTCTATTTTCTGAGCTCATGTGAAATAAAATGACACAATAAAAATAAACAGGGCAACACAATTTAATAATTAGAAAATTGAAAAATATTTTAATTACTTTATTTATTTAAATATTTTATTTATTTTCAAAGAATTTATTTTTACTGATATTCTGTAAGAAAAAAAAAAAAATTTTAAAAAATACCATATATTTTTTAAATTAATATATATATATATATATTAATTTAAGTTTAAAGTTTCATGAAATCAATTGAGCAAATGACATAAACATCAATAATTTATCATTTTAATCATAAAATTTCTAAAAGCTATTTAAAAACTATAGGTGAAGTGAATATGATGCCAGATGACACTTGGTAGAAAGTAAGTTTTTGTTTGTGGGAAAAGAAAAAAAAATATCGACAACTTTTTAAACTTGGATTTCTTTGTACTCAAAGAGAGTGTGTTGGAGACGTAACATAACTAGCATAAAAAATGTGTTGTATTGAATTTTTTTGCTCCCAAACTTTAACTCCCCTTTTAAATCCTTTATACCAGTATAAAAAGGATTTAAAAGGTCGCACACATAAAAAAATACCATTGGTCTCAGGGAGTTAGGATCTATAAAAACGAATCCTCATATTGAATTGAGGAAATTAAGGGAAAAATTCAAAGGAGAAAAGAGCAATCTCAAAGTTTTAATAGCCTATGGTCTAACATTGTTCGTCTAAATTTCAAAACTCCAGTTAAAAACTGTGAGTTTGTATACAAGATAAATACATATTCAAATTTATAGAGCCGACTCGTGGCTCAGTGGCAACGTGCACCGCTGGTGAGCATGAGGGCTGCGGTTCCATCCGCTGGAGGCTTTGTTGTAGACACTGTTTCAAAAATGAGAAGATTCAATGGCGTTTGGGATGTTCAGTGACAAGTTGGTGGGAGTTCACTGTGGTTTTCTTCGTGAGTCGATACGCGAATGGGAGTTTCCGCCTAAAAAGTGGGGCCTGAATTTTCTTCGCTCGGTACCATACGGGTTCGAGTCCCGGCGGTGCCATGGATGTTTGTAATTTCGCCACTAAAAGGTTTCGGTCTGTTTAGTCCAAAGTCGACGACCGAAGCGACAAACCAAACCTAAAAAGTCCTTTCTTCACTTCACCTTCTTCACCGATTCGGAGCCAAGTCAAGCTTCAACCTACGCTCCATCCCAACAGAAGCTGCCCTCTTTCCCTCCGCCCATGAGTAGGCTATTCATGATGTGTCCGTCCCGCACTGCAGTGCATTACTCACAACAACAAATTTATAGATATTACTGTAATCAATAACTTTCTTCCGCATTCATGATTCTAATAGTTATTTTAACTACAAAGGTTAATTTCCATTCATAAGTCGTTCGAAAATTTTGCACAGTTTTATTTATGCTCATGGAATTACTAAAAAATATTACTGTAAAAAAACTGTTACAAATTTTGAAAAATTGCTATTTGATAAAAAAAAAAAATCTGAATTCAATACATCTGTCAGTCGAAGAGTACCTCTGTCGAATTTGAAGTGGATGGTATGAATTCTCTCCTCCTCTTCCCAGCAGTGCTTGCATCATATTGCAGTGTGACAATACGGATGCCATCTAGTAGACTGACTCGAAGTGGGGCATCCTGGTTAACGATGAAACTACTATGCATCTGCCACAATAGCAAATAACCTCAGATCAAAATGCCCAGTACATAAAAACATTAAACACGGCTACTGTACTCGGTCCATTTAAAACTGTAAAGGTCCCGGTCTGTTTAGCCTCCGTATGCACAAGATGACCGTAGAGCGACACACCACACTAAATCGAAAATTATGAACAATTTAGGAAGAACTTTGAAATAATCGTAGCGACTTTGAATAATCTAATTCAAAGCTGGTAAATAGTTTTTCCAATAACAATAAAGAGACCTATGATTAATAATTTTTTTTTTTTTTATTATTAAGGTCTATTCTCTTTAAAAAAAAAGTTTTTACAACTTCATTTAATTAATTTAATTCTTTCTATTCCAATGATACCGAGCTTCGCAGTTTTTAGAACTACTGTTTTTAAAAGAACTTGGAAGAAGACATCGCTTCATCTCGTAAAAGCGAGGAAGAAAAAAAAAAATGCAGAGGTAGGATGAAACGAGAATTTTCCACTCCGCAGCTGCTACTGGCGCATGCGCACCGGGGCCCCGGGCACGCGCGTGACATGGCGCGAGGCAGGGAGGGCCAATCAGGAAGAGGAGGGGGAAAACGGGTGGGTGGAAGAGCTCCTTCCCACCGCTCAACTCCCTTCGGCCGCAGACGAAAATGGAGCGATTTAACTGCGATAACAGCGATCTTTTTTCGTTGCGGAATAAATATTAATGCGGGGAAAAAAAAAAAAAAAAAGAGACACGGAATATACCGAGTGTTGTTTTTCTTAGCATTATAAACACGTGTAAATTTTATGAATCATCACATTTTTTTTCCAATTTAGCAGTTTTATCATTTGGATATTAATGAATGTTATCAGATTTAAAGTAAGTAGTAACATGCGCAAGACCTTTTTAAATAATTAGAGCTTTTACTTGCTAAAACTACTATATTAGTGGGGCTTGGCTTGAATGACTGAGTGTCTGGCACTCGGTGCCACTTTCATGTTCGAGTCCCGGCGGTCCTATGGATGTTAGTAGTGATTCGGAATCTACTTTAAAACGTAGGTCTTGTCTGATATGACGGTAGAGCGTTAGAGCCTTACCCATTAAAAAAAACATATTATGTTTCGAAATTTGCAAGTAGGCAGACGAAACCCATGATCTCGGCAGATCTTGGCCCACCATGGGTAGGTTGTAGTCTAATCTGACAGTAGAGCATCACAGAGCCAAGTCAGACTTCTATCTACATGTTTCAACACAACAGAAGCTGCCCCTTCAACCATGATTCCATACGGGTTCGTGAGGTTGGTCCAGTTGTTTTTGCCAAGTGGGATAAGAAACAACAACTACATTAGCAATGCAAACCATAAATTTTCACCTCAAAACGGCTTGGTTTGGTTTGTCGCTCTAAAATCATCTTGTGCGCACGAGGGCTAAACAGACCGGGACCTACAGTTTAACGTCAAACGGGATTAGGTATGTGCATTTAACATTGTGCATTTCTTCATAGTTAAGATTTATTTATGAAAAGACACCAAAAGCGGGACAATAGATAATTTTTGTTGTTCTAATGCAGCTGGCAATACAGAGACAGTTAATCCTTATGCCCATAAGCAAGGGCTGCACTACTGTTACTCATTGAGCATTACCCAGGGGCACGTGTAGCTTGAAGATAGGCTACGGACGCGAGTAACACAACTCATAAATTTTCCCCTCAAAACGAGATTAGGTATGTGTATATAACAGAGTACATTTCTTCATAGTTAAGATTTCTTAACGAAAAGACAACGCGTGACAATAGATAATTTATGTGGACCTTATAATTTTCTGAAAAAAATATACTTAACTATCTGTGGTGTTGATTTCCAATAAGAACGGAATTCTTGGCAAGAATTCTGATCATTAACATTGATTGAAGAACTGCGACCAGTTCAACTGTGTTAACCGCCCGCCCACAACTTAGTCCCACGGAAAAACGACTGCATTAGTGATGGGCAGACACGAAATAAATTCAATAATTAAACGACAGTTCGTGGGTTTTAAATGATGGGCATGAAAGCTTTGAACCCTTTACACCCAACGACCCTCGGTTCAAACACTCCCAGTCACTTTTTCAGTATTGATGTAGTTAAAAATAAATGAATAACATCTAAATAAGAAATACTTCTGTATCGCGCATGCTCAAATAACGAATGCCTTTTAAAACAATACACAGTTTCAATTTTAAAATTTCTTTCTGCGTGGGCATTTTGGTTCAATTTGTGCATTTAAATACTTCAAATAACAAATTCCATGCTCCCTATATATTGTTCGCTTATTTTATGTAAACACAGCAACTGCCCGTCTTGTGGCTCAGTGGCAACGAACGCCGTTGGTGAGCGTTAGGGCTGAGGTTCCATCCGCTGCTGGCATTGTTGTAGACCTTTTTTAAAAAATGAGGAGGCTCGATGGCGTTTATATTGTTCAGCATCTTGCCTCATGAGTCGAACTACCTGGTGGGAGTCTTTCGGGCTTTCTTCCTTTTTCTTCTTCTTTACTGGCATTACAGCCTTGAGCCTGCAAAACATATCAGCTTTCCATCTCTCAATGTCAATCTTTTTCCAGTTAATAATTTTCATTTGTCTAAGATCCTCTTCGACACCATCCATCCACCTTTTCCTTGGTCTTCTTATTGTTGAGCAATTTACATAACATAATCCTTTTAATGATGTTTCCCTCATCTCGGTGATGAACATGTCCCAGCCAGCGGATTCTTTGTGATTTGTGATGTATCTCACAATGTCTCTATTTTAATGAGGTGTCCAATTTCTTTGTTGGGTCTTCTGATCCACACATTATTGTAAACTTTTTGTCCAAAAATTTTTCTTAAAATTTTCCTCTCAAAAATCCTGATGTTATCCAAGTTCTTAGCGATTAACGTGCACGTTTCATCACATACGGGACAATCGGCATATGCACAATCGGCAAACGGACAATTAGTAGGGTCCTATAAATCAAAAGTTTTGTTTTTCGTTGAAATAAATCGTAAACAGATTTATTTCACGAGAAATCGAGCATCAAATGCAATCAAAAAGTTGTATAACAACTTTTTATTCGCATAAAATGCCGATTACCGGCTTGTACTCTTTTCACGTACTTCTCTATGGATACTATTGTCGTTACTTAAGATAGTTCCCAGATATTTGAAAAAGTGATACTCCTTCAAAAGTCTTCCATCCGATGTCAATATTTCTTGTTGTTTTTTACAATATGCAAATGCAGGGCTACTTCCTCTAAAAGTCCTCCCTTAAAGGCATTGTCCTCCTTCTTCAGTATTTTTTCAAACCGTTTCTGTCAGCTTAATCTTAACTTCCTTGATGATTCACTGCCTTATCCTCTGATACCCCAAATAATATCAAATCTCTTACTAATACCCCTTTTTTCCGAAATAAATACCCTCTAGGTATCAAAAAAAGGCAATCAACATTGTTTTAAATTTTGACTTGCACTCATGAGATTTTTTTCAATCTGGGGTAAGGTTCCATTCACAATGCATGGATCATATTTTTGGGTCTGCATCGCATTCAAAATCCAGATTTCGTCACAATAAATGACCTTCACTTTGAAAATCGGCATCCGTTTTTGTTCGAGCCTATTGACAAAATACAACGAATCATTTTGACGTTAACTATGTTTATGTTCAGAATTTTCGCAAAATTTACCACACAGTGACCATGTTCATATTCGGGCACTCCTCATTCGTCGGTTCGCTCGAAAAATCTGACCAATTTTATTTTTCCACGGCTTCGCCGATCTCGACACCTGGCCGTCCTCCCAGGGCTTTCACCGCCCTTTCCACCTAACCAGCTCCTTTATCTTTTTCATGATCTACAGTGAATCTTATATGCCACTCATATAAGAGGCAAATAGTCTTCTCCCCAAGCCCAAGGATCTCTAAACATTACGTTAGTATTCTGCACTTTCTCCAAAACATTTCAATTCTAACACTGTTCAGTTTCAAAATTAAACTCGTTAACGGCAAATAGAAGTGAAATACAAGCACATTTATTCATGTTTGACGAAACATTGAGAATTTCGCTCTTCATTTTTAGACATTATATATATATATATATATATTTTTTCTAATTCTGACAAACACAGACAGCTTGGTCTTTGGATGCCTTAAGGCAAGTGCTGCAAATATGAGCGCACTCCACCTTTGCATTACCCAGGGGGCGCGTGTAACTTGACGATAAGCCATGGACGCGGAGTAACAATGCCCCCGCAACGCTCTACGATCCTATTAGACCGGGAACTACTTTTTAAAGTGGATTCCGAACCACTACAAACGACCATGGCACCTCCGGGACTGAAACCCGAAACCTGTGGTACCGAGCACCAGAGCGCTAGCCACTCGGCCAATCAGGCCCATATATATATTTGTAATATATATAAAAATATTCCATATATATAAAAAAATTGACCAGATTGTTCGAGCAGATCAACAGCTGAGGAACTTCGAATTAACATACATTTCTTAACATGCAATCACAAAAAAAATATTTAAAGTGCGACTCACACATACAAAACTATTACACAATAAACAATTAATGCATTAATAACACAGATGGCGTTGTCTCTAAAGACTCATCTTTTAACACTTCTCATTCACCATATCTCTACTCTCTACTGTCACTGGTAATGGAGTTTTTGTACTTCTGTTAAGAACTCAAGCGCCATCTAGTAGGAAAGGTTGTGTTGAATGCATGGTGTCTCGCACCACTGCCTTCACACACCCATACACATAACATATATACATATATCCATTTTTTCATTATTGCGAAAAGCACTTGATTTTACATCAATGGCTCCCCTGCTACCCAGATGAATGAGATTGGAGCATAAAGATGAATACAAAACAGCAAAAACAGTAACTCATAATATAATAGTGGCGCACGGTACCACAAGTTTTGGGTTCGAGTCCCGGTGGTGCCATGGATGTTTGTAGTGATTCGATTCCACTTTAAACAATAGATCCCAGTCTAATGGGATCGTAGAGCGTTATGGGGAGTAGGTAGCGTTACTGGCGTCTGTAGCATATCTTCAAGCTACACGTGCCTCCTGGGTAGTGCTAAATGAGCAACAAAGGTGCAGTCCTAGCATAAAAAGATTAACTGTCCCTGTATGACCAGCCAGCTGCATTAAAACAATATATATATATTATAATTAACATTAACATTGTTAAAACTTAACAAATTACAAAAATAATGAAAAAATTTGATCATTAAAAAAATCCCTGAAATGGTACAATTGAATGTTTTTTTATCATAAAACATTGTAAAAAATTGAGGCAATAAATCAAAATTGTAAAGACGGGGAAAGGGAAAAAAAATACACATAGAGTGATAGATCTCATAGAATGGAGCGAATCATTGTTCGAAAAATAAATTCCAATCCAAAATTAACGACTACAGAATCGAAGCAAAAACTATGTTATGGATATATGGATATATAGTATGTTATGGAAGTTTCAGAAAGAGTTGAAAGAATAATTCCATAAACCAAATATCAGGATAATGCGACAAGGCAGAGATATTTCCTGGGAATAAAGAATTGAAAACTTTGAAATTCATCTGAAAGAAACGTGGAAAACGCAATATTAGCTAACGAAAGCAAATGTAAATTGTTGTGTAATTGTTTGGGGAAAATCGAAAGACGTTAGAAACGAAAAGTAACTTTCATTCGTCTAACAGAGCGATGGGGGTTTCGTTTCATCCAGAATAGGTTAAGTTTAAATGTATTGGTTACACCATTAATCAGTAAATGTATATTGATATCTTAAACTAAAATTTAAATCCCCAGTCAAATATTTCGGTCTGCACAAATACTACATGTTCTATCAAGAAAACAATCTTAAGCATACTGCCATTAATATTCGATTATGATTGCTTTTTGCAACGGGCCGGAATGGCCGAGTGGCTAGCACTCTGTGCCACAGGTTTCGGGTTCGAGTCTCGGCGGTGCCATGGATGTTTGTAGTGGTTCGGAATCCACATTAAACCGTAGGTCCCGATCTAATGATCGTAGAGCGTTTGCGGGGGCATTGTTACTCCGCGTCCGTGGCTTATCTTCAAGTTACACGCGCCCCCTGGGTAATGCTAAGTGAGTAACATCTGTGCGGCGCTTTTGCCTTAAGGCATACAAGACCAAGCTGTCTAAGTGTTTGCCAGCTGCATTGGAACAAAAAAAAAAAAAAATTTTACAATGTTTATGGAAAATAAAATATTAATTTCATTTAAATGAACTACTTAATCAATATGCTATTTTTATCATAATTTTTCTAAGTGCAAAATAATAATCAATTTGCGAATTTCGAATGTCTGGACTCAGGCACTAAAATAGTGGTTCTTAATCTTTTTTTGAAGTCAGGGTGCACTTAAAATTCTACAAATAATTGTATGCGAACTGTGTACAAATTTCTGAGAAATAAGGATCCGCTATTAACACTTCGCAGTTTTATATCCAGATGGCTGATTTCTGAGACTACTACTTACAGACGGCGGGATCTCAGAGGCTGCAATGGAAATTTTTTAGCATTGAAAATAACATAGACGTTTGCTCTCCCTAATAGTCAACCATAAAAGTGACCAATCCTAGTTTCTTGAAACCTTCTTTGGCACATTATTGCTGTTTAGTGACACTTTAAGCGGGAAAGAAGAAGAAGAAAAGCAACCAGAAAGGTGGTAAATGAATGGTAAAACTCGCAAGTCAAAGAGTAACTTTCTTTTATGTCTAGGCAGAAATGTCATTAGAATGCCACAGGGCACACAAAGAAATCTTCTAGGGCGTACTAAAATATTCTTCTTTAAATAAACACTAGATAAAAAAATACTTCCAGATTATTGCTGGACACTAAAAGGGATGTTCCTCAAACAAAAATACAGTAGAAAATCGTTAAAAGCTGCATTTTGATTTACTACTTTGTCCAAAAAGTAAGACCAATTATTTTTTTCTCAAAAACTCTTTATTTATTCTTCCATATTTATTTCACCGCCTTGAAATTCTATAAGCCCCGGAATTTTAAATTGAAAATTGGTCTTACTTTTTGTACGCAGTAGTAGATTAATATATGTCATCATCATCAGTGGCGCAACAGCCTATGGTGGGACAAAGCCGTCTGCCTACTGGCAGATTTCGAGACAGGAGATATCTTTTAAGGGGCAGGGTGTCAGTCTTACGTCCGACGCTCTACAGTTATATTAGGCAAGGGCATACGGTTTAAAATTGATTCCGAGTCACTACAAACATCCATGATACCAAGCTGGGACTGAAACCTAGTCACTTGGCCATCAGGCCCGTTACTAAGTAATAAGGTAAGTAAATAAATAAGGTAAAAGTAAATAAGTAATGTAAATAAATAAGGTAAAAGTAATCACTTTAAAATATGAACCTTTTAATTTCGTATTACAAAAAAACTTACCCTTTACAAAAATAAATAAATAAAAATTGCCTTGCAAATTTGAAATTAGAGCAAAATATTCCACGAAAGCCACTATTCTAATTAATTTTACAGACAAAAAAGTTAGATTTTGTCGTTCAGTGTAATTTTCGAAATAAAATTTTTCAGGGGAACATATTTACTCAAGCATCTGCGGTGTCTATTTCAAAGGAGGAAAAAAGTCTTGGAAAGATTTCTTAAAGTTTACTTTAATATTAAATATTGCTTTAATAACTGGCATTTTTTTTTTTTTTTTCTCAGTGTAACGTAGTTTGAAATAAATGTAATACTCATGTATTACTTCTGTTTCAATGAATACTTCTGTTATAATGAATGAATTCTTTTCAATCAATGCATCAGTGAAACTTTGAATTTCGCACTTTACTAAATACGTTGCTTCAATTCCTCCATTCCAGTGATTTCTAATTCTTGAAAGAACAAAATCCACTGCTCCAAATATTCTATGCTTATTTTAATTGTGCTAAACATTTTTCTTTCTAATGCGGCTGGCAAACACTTAGACAGCTTGGTCTTGGATGCCTTAAGGCAAGTGCTGCACAGACGCTACTCACTTTGCATTACCCAGGGGGCGCGTGTAACTTGAAGATAAGCCACGGACGCGGAGTAACAATGCCCCCGTAAAGGCTCGTTCCCACCGAGGCGAGAGACGTGAAGATTCAAGAGGCAAGCGACAAAATTTTTCGACCCTTCACAGCGAAAGGTCAGAAATAGCATTACGCCTAGTGAAAACCGCTTCGAGTTGAAAGTTGGGCAACTCCAAGCGGCGGACTGCAAACCGGTTTCAGGCTACCGCGGTGAGTGGTTACGCTTTTACGATCATATTAGACCGGGACCTACGGTTTAAAGTGGATTCCGAACCACTACAAACATCCATGACACCGCCGGGACTCGAACCCGAAACCTGTGGTACCGAGCGCCAGAGCGCTAGCCACTCGGCCATTCAGGCCCTTGTGCTAAACATCATTTCAAAAAAAAAATTCTGCTTCTTTCGAAGGTTTGCACATTGTTGCAAAACTTCGTCTTACGCATGCGATGGGCATTAAATTTGAAATAATTCACCCCAGCAAGGAAATGGGAAAACTTCCTGCCCAACTGGAAGAAAAATCTCCCTCAAAATCATTGAGAAAAATTATTCTGACAAGCTGGAGTTTCGTAAGGAGCATGTCAAGCATTTTGAGGTAGCTGAATTTCATAAATGCAATGTCAAGTTGAAAGAAAACTATTTTGACTGCTGATTGTCCCGGCTGATTTTCTCGCACAAGCAACCCGCATCCGGAATTAATTCCACCGGTCGATATTATGCGATGACGATGAATGAAGGAATTATGACGATGCGATGGTTCTTTAGCAAATTTCGTGCGAAAATGTCTTTGAACATCGATAAATGATGATGGTTAGGTAAACGATTAGGTTACTCCTGCAAGGATGGCGCCATTTTGATTAACAGTGCCACTAGAGGCGATTACGTTAGCGGAAGAATTTTTGCTGTTGTCAAATAAAACTTGCATAATTGAAGTTTACGAATTATTTTGTTTCGGCTAAATAAATCAATTACATAATTTGTACTATGCTATTCTTTTTATCCTATTCAATATGAAATACCCTGTACTTAGTAGTCAATGTGATTGATGCCCTATGCATTAGTGGCATTGTTACTTTGTTATACTGAATGTTCATGGACATTTGAATCTTATTTATATTGCATGGCCAGTGAAGGACAGGGTACGGTGAGACCACATGAACCAACATTTTCCTAGATTGTCAAATTTCCTTTCATATATATATAAATGTAAAATAAAATGTTTAAATAATAAGATATAATAAAAAATAAATAATGAATTTTATATTAATATTACATTTATCTAAAGTGTATATGATTCTTCGGTTGTTGCGACTCATCCTCAGTGTCCTGCAGTACGAGAAGAATATCCCATAAGTAATCTACTCATGGATAGAGGTAAAGGAAGGCTGCTTCTGTTGTGAAAGAGCACCCGTAGGTAGAAGTCTGACTTTGCTCCGTGACGCTGAAGAAGGAGGGCAGTGACTTCCGGAAGGACCTTTAAGGGGATCTACTCCACGTTTGCGTGTCGTAGGGCAGAAAACTCGGAAAACTTCCATCAGGTAGTCCGGCTAACGAGGTTAGATGTCGAAAATCCCAAACGCCATCGAGTCTCCTCGTACTTAAAACAGTGTCTACAACAGCCACCAGCGGATAAAAACTCAGCCCTAATGCTCAACAGCGGCGCATTTTGCCACTGAGCCACGAGCCGGGCTCATTGTTCGGTTTCTATAAAAACAAAGAGTAAAAGTGATGATATTTTTATTGTTTTATTTTTCTATTTTTATTGATTTATTTTTAAAAATAATTAAGCCTAAAAATGTTTGTTCACAAATATTGTTTATTCTCATATAGGCCCGCGCTTTTTTTATTATGTATTATTTAACCGCAACTGCTTTGTTGGGAACAGTTTTAAAAGGAAAATTTTTTTTTATATTCTTATGATTACACTTTTGTAATGAATGACAAAATTCACCGTTTGCCAATGGTCAGTCGACACTCAATAAAAGTGGAGACTCTTGTTAGAGTTGTAAATAAATAAATAGTGTAAATAAGAACACAACATGAAGGATAGCGAGTTATTGTTAAGTTATGATTTCTTAATTTGCAATAAATTAAAAATAGTGAATAAAGTATTTTTTTTTTAATGTTTTCTGTTTAATAAATTAGAGTCGAGTCCTGTTTCTTGCTTTAATCTTTCGTTATAATTTGAAAATCTTAGACTATTATTATTATATAGCATTATTATATCGCACTATTGGTATATTGGTGCTTTGCCTATTATTAAAAATATTAATCTCTGTTAATTAGTAAACATTACTTTTTCACTTCATTTAAAGATTCAAAATGGGTGTTGTTTCATTTAATTACTGTATAAATAGTCTACCATTTAATGGAATGTCTTCCGATGAGATTTTCAGGGACTACTGTCTCGTACTATGAGAAAAACACACATCATTGTCTTCTTGGAGACAGAAAATTAGAAAAATGACAAACGGACATCGATGAGAGACACTTACTACTGTGCCCAAAAAAGTAAGATTAATTATTTATTTTTTCAAAAACTCTTTATTTATTCATGTAAATTTATTTTATCGCCTTCAAAGCAATCCCCTCCGGACACAATGCACTTAATGCCAACTTTCAACAACGCTAACGAATATTTTGACGTCCAATTTCACACAGATGTCAAGGACAGTGCCAGCAACCTAAAAAAAAAAAAAAATAATAAAATTGAAATTCCATAAGCCCCGGGAATTTTAAATCGAAAATGGGTCTTACTTTTTGGACACAGTAGTGCATCTTTAGATATATAATTCTTCTTTGCATGTGTTTGTCACTGAACTCCTTCTAAACGGCTAGCCCGATTTTGATGAAATTTTTGTGCATATGTTTAAGTGGGTCCCTGGATGGCTTAGATTCACAATTGGACCTGGTAGGGGGCGCTGCAATCGGGTATTAATGGTTTTTTTTAAAGATATTTAACCCCCTCCCCCTCTCCTCAGTATTTGAACCCTAACTATCAATTATATGTTGCTTGTTTGGAAAACCATCAAGTTTGTTCATTTATACACCTCAGGGTTTGACGAAGAACATTGTTCATCAACTCGCATTAAGATAAAAACAAAACATGGAGAATGTTTTTATGCTATCACCTTTGTTGAAAGTTGACACCAGATGGTGCTGTAGTATATCAACTTCTATACCGTTCAACCAACCTTTTAAAAAAAAAAAAAAAAAACTCTCTATTAGAGAGTTTTTGCATACCATTTTGGACCTCCGTTAGCTTTTTCTCCCTAGCGCGCATGCTCATAGGAAACATTATTACAGATACGCATGCGCAATTTCGTATGAGCATGCGCGCTAGGGAGAAAAAGCTAACGGACGTCCAAAATACGGTATGCAAAAAACTCTCTAATATGTATTGAGTATGAAAATAGGTTCGCGCTATCCACTTTATTGTTACTTGCCACCAGAGGGTGCTGCAGCATTTCATCTTAATACCGTACAAACGATATCCAGGAAAATTAGCATGCACATAAATTGGAACATGGAGAATATATTCGCGATATGTAATTTTCTACAATGCATTTTTTTTTTTTTTTTTTTTGGTAGAACAATATATGTCGGGTTCTGCTATTATATTGTAAATGTCTCAGTCACCTCATTTCAAAGTAACTCTAACTTAGTCCCCAGGTGGATTCAAACCTCGAACCACTACCACTGAACACTTACCAATACCATCGAGGCACGAATGGGACATTCATTTCGTTCACATCTCGCGTGCTCATCCGCTACGAAATCAACAAGATATCCAGATAAAGTTTTAGGAGAGTTAAGAAAAGCTCTGTCAAAAGAAAACTCTTCAAGAAAACAGCACTTGAGGAAACAGACGAAGCGTAAAATGGATAATGGGTTTTCTAAGGCTAATGAAAACAAAAAAGTCGCTCATTAATTACTGCGAACAGGTTCTTAATGAAAGAGGGGACCCTCTTCGGAAGACTATCTCTGAGGGTTGTCGAACCGTGGCAAAAAGAAGAAGACACACCAACCTAAAACAAAAAGGCAGCAGCGATGCGATTGGTCTTGGTGCAGACGATTTCTTCTTCTGCGTGAGGGAGGAGGACGAAGATAGTGATCTTGGGCGCATCCGCCACGCTTTGGGCAAAGACAAGGGGACGTTCGAAACGGTTCGCCGACTCCGCAAACAGAGCGTCCCCCAGCGGAAGCGCACCTGTTGCCCGCTGCTGCTGAGATGCTTATCGACAGGTGCCCTGGGGTAGACACGCGGGACAGGACAGGAAGCCGTCGATGAAGATCTTCCCTCTTCCAAGTCCTGTGTTATCGGCAGCGATCTGAAAGTGGTTCTTTGAGTCAGGTGCTAAACGAGACACCGAGCTTGTTAGTGGAAAGTTTTCTGCTTTTCGGCAAGACCATGGCCATGGAATAAGTTAGTAAACTATACAGGTGGATCAACTGGTTCAAAGTGCAACATGAATAGGAGAAATTAATCTCTAATCGATCATTGTTCTAATGGATCTCCGTTATCTCTAATAGATCATTTTCCTTTCATATCTTATGAGAACAATTCTAGTGTCAAATTGGTTATACGTCCAAGAATTTGGAATATATTAAAGACATATACCTGCAGGCATATAAGACTGCAGATATGCAGTAGATCCAGCGTAAAAGTGAGTATCCACCAGAAACTGAAATCTCATAACTTAAACTAAAATCGTACAGCACAATCCAATCGGCAAGTTGATGTCCTGCTGACCTAGGGTTCTGATTACCGGCGTTCTATCATATGAGATTTTAGTATTTGGTGGAAATCCATCATCAATAGCATGAAAGCCCAGAGGGGCCATGATTTTCCTTTGAAGAGATTTCCAGGCATTTCTTTGATGACAATGGTTCTCCAATTCTTAATCTTAAGTATAGAAAATCTTTTCAACTGCATCTATCCATCGCATCTTCCTCTTCCTCCATAAATTTTCCTTCCTCCTTCAATAAATTTTAAAATTTTTATTTTATATATTTTATATTTTATAAATTTCTACGTTGTACCGTAGAAATTTATAAATGCTATAAACAATCCAACAATAATCAACAATCACTTTCCCTAACAACTCCAAGAATAGTCCTTAAAATCTTCTGCTGAAATATACCCAAATTGGCCTTTTCAGATCTTGCCAAAGTTCCAAGTTTCACAGACATAGATACATCTAGTTACCACTACAAAATTATTTTTATTTGGAAAATCTCCCCTCATTTTTGGGAGCCTTACAGGCATCTAAAAGTTGACAAGAATCGACTTTGATGTGTTGCATGAAAATGGCTTTAGCATTTCAGGCACTAATGGTTAAAACATTAGTGCCTGAAGTTTGATAAGTTAGAGAAGATAAGCTATGAGAAAATGTAGAAGAAAAATAAGCAATATTTACATGTAAGAAACAATGCCAAAATTAAAAATAGTCCAGAGGTGTAGGTGGAGTGAGGTTCAAATCTGCTGACGACATTATTGTAGTCGCTGGTTGCAGAAACGAGGAGAGTAGATGACGTTTGTGATAGTGCGTGTAAAACCGTTTGGCATCGTTAGTCACGCTACCTGGTGGAAGTTTCCCGGATTTTCTCCCATACGACAGGCAGTTACCCTCAAAAGTCCTCCCGGAAGGCCCTGTCCTCACACGTCGGCCGACTCTTTGTGGTATACATGAGGCCCTCGATGTTTCGCCTTTATCTTTCAAACTGGTAGGGAGCTACATAACCCTGGGTACGAGGGAAGCCAGGTGTAAGGAAAAGAAGGTGCCAATAAAGTTTATTGCTCTTAAACACCCATTGAATTCATCCAAATTTTTTTGAGGCTGAAGCGGAAATTGAAGAGATAACTTTTTATCAAATTTTGAGGTGGAATGCTTCGAGACAGCTGAAATCTTGCAGTGCTTTTCTCACATACTGGGTTCGTGGAATATTTTCTCACAGCTATATAAAACGTTAAGTGTGAGAAGAAAAATGTTTTGAAGGCAGTGTAGCTTAAATGTGAGTAACTTAGAAACTTTAAAAATTTATCCCACGAACATTTCTATTCCAGTGATATTGCGTTCTTGCTTCCGAAAAGTATTATAGGTGTCCTAAATACACAGTCCAGTCACATTAATGTGACCATTTGTCAAAAGCCAGAATATACACTCTTGTATATTCTGGCTTTAAGTGGAGTGCGGAATATGGTATTAAGTGGAATTCTTTATATACACTCGACTGCAATGTGCAGCCTGCTGCCTTTTGTGATTGGTTATTTCACGTTGACGTCGAAAGTAGGTGGAGGTCACATTAATGTGACTGTACTGTATATATATATATAATAGAACATATTATAAGTGTCTAATTTGCATTTCGCATAAATGAAGACAGCTTATTAAATTTCCAACATTCTGTTACAACGATCTCAAAGAGTTTCTTCACAATGCTTTAAAATGCGCCAAATACGTGAACAAACTGTTTCATTAATAAAAATTCATAAATCAAGAAAGAAATAATCCAATGATAGATTAAAACACTTGTTAAATAAATCCCAACAGCGACGCTCAATGGTAATGGGTACTAAGACACCTCAAGTTCCTTACTGTTGGCGACGTTCCTTTCAGTTGATATGTAAGGTAACGGAAGATAAATGATACCAAATGATACAAGGCGAGTGAACATTGAGAGAAAGGATTTCTAGTGAGATTCTTTTGGGTCCTGAAATATGTTGAAACCCAAATCCTTCCTTCGTTCATCCTTTGTGATGTGCCATTGTTCTATGTTCTTTTATTTATATATTTATTTTTTTTTTTTTTTGGGGGTGTTGCGAATTTGTTATATAATACGAATATAAAAAAAAAACACTAAGTTTCTTTTTCCACCATACGTGAAAATAGAGAATACAAAGACTTCTTTATAAACCAGATTCTTCAAATCATGGAATTGTCGTTGTTGTACCTAATCCTCACTGTCCAGGCAGCGCTCGACGGACATCCCATCAGTACTCATCAGTCTGCTGATGGATGGAGGGAAAGCGCCAGCTTCTGCTGGGATGAAGCATCTCCGCAGAAGTCTGACTTGGTAGTAAAAGTCTGAAGTTGAGAAGGAAGAATATAGGTATAGGTATATAGGTGCGATTGAAGTAGGTAGAAGTCTGCTCGCATGTGCTTATCGTATGGGAGAAAACCCAGAAAACACCTATCTGACAGCCCGGCTCAAGAGGCAAGAAGCTGAACATCACAAATGCCATCGAATCTCGTTTTTGGAACCAGCGTCTACAACAAAGCCGCCAACGGATTGAACCTCAGCCCTAATGCACAATGTTGCCATTGATCCACAAGTCGCGCAATCATGGAGTTTTTACTAGGTACCAATATTTGCCAATGTGGAGAAAGAGAGGAATCAAGGGAACATATTATCTACAAATGTAATATTTGGGACGGTTATAGAAGAACTGGTTTTCCTAAAGATTATAAAAATACGAGCATTAATCAACTGATTATGAATAACAAGCGAAACTATTAAAATCATTAAAAAAGACAGGAACAAACTATAGAAAATTAATACCACCATAGTAGTAAACCATAGTAGTAAATTAATACTTTTCCATTTAGTTTTGCACCCAATTAGGGTTTCGATTTTTTGATTCTCTATTTCCTTCTATTCTTTAAAAGGAGGCCACTTTTTTTTTTTGTGCACTTTTTTCTTTTATTTTGTGTTCTTTTTGTTGAGTTTTTGTGTTTTTAGTTGTTCTTTTTATTTTGAGTTGGTCTTCTTTTTTTAATTTGTATTCGTGGCTAGTTGCTTCTTTTTACGTAACTTACATTAATTTTGTTTCCATAACTTAATATGTTTGGGAAAAAAAAAAAATGCTGAAATCTGGTCGGCAAATTTCAACTTATCATGTGTGAACATTCGAGAACGGATCAATAAATTCAGAAATATACCAATGTTTAATAATACAAGATATATATGAAGCAATTGATTGGAATACTATCAGAATGGCCAAATTCAATAGCCACATGAATATAGTAATGTTGAATAGATCAAGAACTTCATGAAGAATGAATTGTTCATGATTGAATCTCTAAAAGAATATACAAAAATAAGATAAATGTAGTCTCAAATGAAGAATGAAGTTTTTCAAATTCTACAAGAAACACTATAACAATTCAATAGCCAAAAGAATATATCAAAGTTTGAAAATATTAGTCATAAAGGAAGAATGGAGTATTCCAAAAACAATAAGAAGCACTATACAGATCAATAGGCACCAGAAAATGCCAAAAGTGATAAATATGAAATTTCAAGAAGAAGGAATTGATCCACGCACTGCGAATACTTATAGCCATTGGAAATACAAATGTTTAAAAATCTCACCCAAAACGTGAAAAGTGATTCAAAACCATACTACAAAACATTTCAAACGAAAGGCAAATTTTCCAAAAATTCCTTAAGACTAACGTTATTCATGAATCATTTCAAGAGTTAAGGGCCCTAAAGTACCATTTTCCGCCAAAATTATGCAATGTAGTTTTATTTGTTTGACTCTCATTTTCGGATAACGTCACGGACCCCTAACTAGGACAGCATCATGTTCACACAAGAAAAAAATTTCTATGGTGTTTATTTATTTTCTTATAGTTCTTTTTGAAGCAAACGTATTGTTTTGTATTGTTTTGAAATTTTTAACACTTTTTGTAAACTCTGTATTTAAAGTGGATGATTTTTATTTGTGATTTACTTTAAAACAAATTTAGTTGTATTCATTGTGTTTATATTGACATTTCTCTTTTATTGTAATCCTTTTGATGTAAGAAATGTTAAGTTGTATTTACGCAAATCTTGTAATATATGTTTTAAAAATGTTAAATAAAGGAAAGAATGGCTTGATAGTGAATGTAAATCAATCAGATAAGATTTTTTTTTTTTTCTTCCTTATTTGGAGTCTAGCTACTACTTCTACGCTTTACGCTTTTGTGTTTTTGTTAATATTGCATTCTGTTTAAAGAAGTACTGACCGGGATTGCTGATCATGCCTTCGGATGGTTCAGAATACTTCAACTAACAGAAGTTATTGTTACATGGAAGAATATAATCCAATATAAAACAATATACATAGAGTTGACTGCTCCATGCATATTGATGAGCACCAGAGCTGCCTTTAACAGGTGGTTTTCATTTTCGACTCCGGAGAGCTTTCGCCCTCAGCTGATCTGGTTTCGCGCACCTCACAAGTAGGTCAGGAGAATGAGTATATCAAGTCGTCATTGTAAATGACACAGGTTAACAGCGGAGGGGCGTAGCTCAGATGGTAGAGCGCTCGCTTAGCATGCGAGAGGTACCGGGATCGATACCCGGCGCCTCCAACTTTTTTTAATTTTATTTATTAGTATTACACATGCAATAATAATAAATAAAATTGCACATGCAATAATACTTATACGTATTTGGACATGCATCCGCTTTGGAATAAGTCCAACTTGATTTACGTCCTATTTGTATGAGAAAAATTTTTACCTTATTTTTGAAATACGACTCGCATGCTTTAAAATCCATCCATGCATGGATGATTGTCAAAAAAACTTTCCAGAGAAATACCACTCCCAACAAAGTCAATCAATCATCATAGCATTGTCTGGAAAAAAACAGACTCTGTACCAGAAATACGCGAAAGAAGCAGAAAAAAAAAAAAAAAAAAAAAAAAAAAAAAAAGAAATTTATTTTAGCAAATTCTTATTTATGTTGGATTTCAGCTAACTGCTTTTTTATTTAGTATGAAACAATGTTTCAATTATTTTATACAACCCTTATCAATGTATGATATACCAATAACATCAGGAATTTGTTTCATGGAAACGGATTAATGATTAATTCCCTTTATTTCCTATGGGAAAATGCATTTGGTAAATGTCTTGATATACATTTAAGAATTTAGAACGGATAAAATATGTACCATGGATGTACTTGCATATCATACATGAATGTGCTTGTGTACTGTACATATGGATGTACTTGTATACCACATGTGAATATATTTGTACGTGAATGTACTTTAATGACTTGGAAGTATTTGTAAATGAATGTACTTGTGTATGGATGTATTTGTAAATGAATATACTTGTATGTATTTGGGCGTGAATGCATTTGAATGACTTAGATGTACTTGGCTGTAATTGTGTATGGAAGTACTATGTATTTATAATTATTTTTTTTTATTATACCTGGATTTCACAAACTCGAATAATCTGTCAACTTAAGAAAGGAGTTATTTGATGCTCAGAGAACCTTCAGGACTAATCATAATATGAGGGAAAAAACTGAAAATTTCCATTAGAGAGATGATTACAGACATTATCACAATGGCCAATGCGTGTCCTTTTTTTATGAAAGCAATTATTGCAAGATACCCCATCTGTGAACTGAATACTGTGCTATGTACCCTATCAACAACTGAACCACCAATGAATTGAATTTTAGTATTTTGAGAAAATTTTTAACTGTTAGGTATTTAAGGAGAAATTCTGCGTGCTTTTTCAATAAAAACAATGAAAAGTTGTATACAAATTTTTACAAATTCTGAAAGAATGAAAATTACTTCATAATAATTTTCTTATTTATATATAAGATAAATGATTGAGGCGAAATTGCGTAAATTGCTGTACAACTTTGCCCATAAATACACTCATGTCCACAAATTAAGGATAATGAAGTTCAGGCAAAGAAAGAGACAGAAGCAAAACAAATTTGACTTATTTGTAAAGTCTATTTATTAAACAAAAAGGTAAAGAGCAAAAAGATGCTATATGTTTGACATAATTAATAAAAATTGCGATTTTTACTCCCTGAGCAAATTTCAAAAAAGAACCTGTTTACAAAAGCAGTATAACATGGTTAGTATGATGGTTAATATGGAGTATGTCTCCCGGACGATGCAATACAGGCCTTACAACGCCTAGGCATGCTGAGTATCAAATTATCAATCTGATCTTGGGGAATATTACACCACTCATCAAGCAATGCCCTCCGAAGTTCCGGTTGACAGGTGGGAGGTTTGACGGGCCGCAATTCGTCGGCCAAGCATATCCCACACATGCTCTATTGGATTCAAGTCCGGTGAGTATGCTGGCCAATCCATACGGGTGATATCCTCAATTGAAGGCATTCGTATACAATGTTTGCACGGTGAGGACGGGCGTTGTCATCCATAAACAAAAATTCAGCACCATGGCGCCCCGAAACAAACGTACATGTTGTTCCAGAATGACATCCCGATAGATATGGCCTATCATCGTTACACTCTGAACATGCAGGTCAGTTCTGAAACCAAGAATAATTCCTCCCCAAACGAGCCATCCTGCACCACCGTAACGGTGTCGTTCAATGCGCTCCCTTGGTGGTAACGGGTACCTGGCGCTCTCCATATGAAAGTTCGGCGAGAATCAGACTGCAAACTAAACCTGGACTCGTCGGAAAACATTACACAAGACCACTGTTGCGGTGTCCACAATGCATGCTCTCTACTCCAGGTTAATCGCAGGCGACAGTGAGTTGCGGTAAGTGGAACAGATCTGACAGGCCTACGAGCATATATACCAATGTGCCCTAAGCGTCTGTACACGGTCTGCCTTGAAACTGTCGTACCGGTAGCTGAAGAGAGCTGACGAGACAGGTCTGATGCTGTGCTCCGTCTGTTTCTTTTGGCAGTAACTGCTAAATCCGGTCCTCATTCGGCGTTGTAACTCGGGGCGACCTGTGCTGTAACATCTACTCACATTACCATCATCTTGGAATCGTTGCCAAAGCCTGGGTTGACACTCTGGGCGATTCCAAGTTCCTCGGATACTTCCAGATGGGTACGTCCACATTCCAGTCGTCCGATAATTCTACCACGTAAAATCATCCAAATGCTTCTTTTGTGCCATAACTATGCGGTTATTGCACTGAAAGGCTTTTAAAGCGCTTGTGAACAATTTTTACTTCTTTGCCACCATTCCTTATATACCCCTCTCTTACACTCGTCATTGTGACGCACTATCCGCGCCATCTGGTGGTTTCCTGTAATTTGCATATTCTTCTTCCAGATGTGTGTGATAATTCTACAGGTGAAATTTTATTTCAGAGTTCAATTTCTGTGTGATTCTGAATTATCCTCACCTTATGGACATGAGTGTAATTCGCAATCAAACTCAGAGTACAAGAATGTATTTTCTGTTGGTGCAAACACTACACCTTTAGAACAATAATAAAAAATAATTCTTCACAATAAAAATAATAATATAATAAACATTAATAATAACATATTTTAATAATATAAAAACTTTTTAACTACTTTTTAACTATATGAAAAAGTATCAATAAAAAGTAAAATAAAGTAAACTCAATGAAAGCCATTCAATTTATTCACAAATTTTTAAAAGTCTTAATTTATCAAATCGCGATTTGATGTGGTTTGTTGCTCCACGGTCATTTTGTGCACACTTAAGGATTAGACCGGGACCTACAGTTTAACGTGGAATCCGAATCTTTTACGAACCTCCATGACACCGCCGGGATTAGAACCGTGATTACACTTATTGTTATAAAAATAATGTTAATCGAAAAAACAATCTTTTGGCTCTCTCTACCCATTCGAACCTGAAACCTGTGGTACACAAATGTCAATCGGCCATCAAGCTTTGCCAAATGCACTATCCAGTTAACTTATAATGCTAATCTCCAAACTGACGTGAAAAGTCGGGAGTTAAGACTCAGTATTAAAATCCAATTCTAGAGTAAAGAATCGGAATTTTTTTCTTCATCCCTAATTAGAATGCAATAGCGACTGGATGAAAAATGTCAACATACAAAGGCCTTTCAGAAAACACTGATAGTAATAACAAATAAATAATAAAAGCAAAACCCTCGCAAATCGTTTATTTGTCCTTAGACTGAATCTGTTTTTGCAAAAGTATGAATTCCTTTTTCGAAAGCACAACAAGCCATCCCCCTCTCATCTCAATAAAAAAAAGGGGGGACAGGGGTGGAGCGTGGACCGAGAACAAACGAGATGAACTTCTGATGACGGCTACGGGCGGGGCAGACAGGTTTTCGGGCAACACGCGACTTCATTGAAATGCCGCGCGAACGGTTAAAACAACACGCGACGCCAATATCCCCCCTGATGTTTTTTGTGTGCAAAGGATGCCCTTCGGATAGATATCCGGCCATCATTGTTTTTTTGCTGCCGTAGTCACGCGAATCGGTCTGATGTCGGTGATTAAGACAATCGGCGTTTCGTTCGATGGATGCTGCAATCCTCGTTCCGTTTCGTGAAAGTATTCGTTAATGTCCGCGGACGATTACAAATGATTTTGTTCCCCGGTCAATGGCTTTTTTAAAAGGGACAAATCTATCGACATTCATTATTTTCACTGCTTTTGCTTTTTTTTTTTTTTTTTTTTTTCCTTTAATTAAAGGTAATATATCTTCCTTTTGTAAATCCATGCAATGAATTTGCCGAAATAACTGATATAAATAGTTGAAACTCTAGCGCTTGGTACCACAGGTTTCAGTTTCGGGTCCCTTCCATGCCATGGATACTTGTAGTGATTCGGTTCCACTTTAAACCATAGGTCCCTGTCTCCTATGATCGTAAAGCGTCACAGATCCCAATCAAACTTCTCTCACCCACATCCTTCCCAAACTGTAATTTTCATTAAATAAGATTAATTTAGATATAACTTAATATTTAAAATGCGTGAAGAAATTATTTGGACTTGATACGCCAGTGACTAGTGCTCTGGCATTCGATGCCCCATGTTTTCGGGTTCGAGTCCCGGCAGTGCCATGGATGCTTGTGGTGGTCCACAATAAGCCGTAGGTCCTGCTCTAATAGGATCTTGGAGTGTTTCGTGTAGGGCTGACAATCCTACCCCTGCAAATAATAACATCTTCTGTCTAGAAATCTGTTATTAGGCAGATGGCCTTGGCCCACCATGGGGCTGTTGCGCCACTGATGATGATGAGGTATTGAAAATATTGGGGTTTTTGTCATGTTTTTATATACATATGATTTGTAACAATAAAAAAATCTCAAAATAATTTTTAAAGATGTAAAAAAACTGCTAACTTGACAGTCGACTCTAAATTTTTTTATCTAGCACAGCTGGAAATTACACAAACAGTTATCTTTACGCAATAAGCAAGAGCTGCACCTCTGATACTCATTTAGCTCTAACAAGGGGCGCGTATGCGAGTCACACAACGCTCTATGATCCTATTAGACCGGACCTACGGTTTAAAGTGGAACGAACCACTACAAACATCCATGGCACCAACGTGTCTCGAACCCGAAACCTGTCGTACAAGCGCTAGCCACTTGGCCATCAGGCCCCTTCAATTCTGAAACTGCTAACTTGGTAGCGCGACAAGCTGTGACGTTTTAACAGGGGATCATAGAATAGAAGACCTTTCAGGGATCCAATCAGCTGCCTCTACTGGCAGAGGACGTTCCTGAAAACCTACCGTGCGCGTTCTTTCAATTCTGAGAGAGAGTTTTTAGAGAATGATTGTTTGTGCACTTAGTCTTGTATGAGCTAAACTGTGATTCACAATGTAAAATGTTAATCCTTCTTTTATTTCGATCATTTTATATTATCTCCTACGCACTGAAATAAAGCTGTGTGTTCTCAAACTTGTGCCTCAAGTCTCAACCCAACCCCACCCAGATCCAGCTGTACAAACAACCGTCAATAATACAAATATAAATAAAAATTATTTAAATTATTCTGGAACACACCAGCCTGATGAATGCCCTTGTGTTATAAATTAAATTTACAATGGAACATGGAGATGGAATATGGAGAACCTACATTCAAAACACAACACAGCTTGTAACATGAGTTATCCAAGACCGAGATTTTTATATTTTTCTTATATAAAAATTTCGCCGATAAAAAAACAGCAAAACATCAAGATAAGAAATTAAACACAGTAATATAATATATTAACTTCTAGATGTATTATTAATGGTTATTCAATTCCTTCTATTAGCTCCCCACTCTCCCTACATATATCTTGTTCACATTTTCAATCGTTCATAAAATACTTTTGATTCATTTACTCGAGTTCAAATACATTTTTTTGAACTTGTAGTGGATGGCACTGGATCTTAATATAATTCAGTAATTAAATTTTAATTCATTAATTTTAGTTTTTTTTTTTAGATTTAAGTTGCATGTATCTACCCATAGATGGCGCCCGATAAACTTGAAAATATGAATGAAAATTATTTATAAAGGACTTTCTGCAATAGAGTGAAAAAAAGTAGGAAATGACTTAAAAATTTTTTTTTTTTATTATTTGTTTTTGTAAAAAATGTTGAATAAAAAGAAAAAATTACGGCATTTTCTGGGTTTTTTTTTTTTTTTTTTAAATTATCGCCACTTGATAGACATCCAGAGCAAGCCCACGAATCCGTATGGACTCATGGTTGAAGGAAAAAAAAGAGGGCAACTTTTGTTGTGATGGAGCACCCGTAGGTACAAGTCTGACTTGACTCAGTGAAGCTCAATACAATCGTTTGTGATCGGGACCTACGGCTTAAAGGGGATTCCGAATCACTACAAACATGGCACCAGGGCACCGCCGGGTCTCAAACCTGAAACTGTGTGTGGCACCAAATGCCAGAGCACTAGACACTTCTTTTTCCGTAAATACTATAAATGCACGAATGATTTTATTAACTTTAACTGGTATCTACAGAAAGCAGCATTAAATAATTTGCTTAAACTATATATCCCTCTAGAACTGAACTCTGGGAAAAAGAGGAAAGAGGCAGCTGCTCACAAATGACAGGGGTGCATTGCAGGAGAAAGAATCAAGCAGGTATAGCTCATATGGTAGATAATATATCGCCTCACAAATTTTCTCTCTTTATTACTCACGTCGATTAGGAAATAAGGCCATTCATAAAATGCATAGAAACGCACAGGAGGGTCGTAGTTCGGAAGGTAGATTGCTCGCTTAGCCTGCGAGAAGATCCAGGATCGATATCTGGCGTCTCCGCTATTTTCTTTTTATTACTCATGCAGATTAGGAACAAAGTAATTCCATAAAATGATCATACTTTTGTGGGGGCCGTAACTCAGATAGCAGAGCTCTCGCTTAGCATGTGAGAGTTGCTAAGTTTGGTGAGGTTGCCAGGTTCGTATTTTTCTTTTTAATATTCATGCAGATTAGGAAAAAAAGATAATTCATAAATTTTCATATGAATGCAGGGGTGTAGCTCAGTTGGTAGAGAGCTCGCATAGCATGTAAGAGGTGTCATGTTCAATACCTGTTTTCATTCTATTTCTAATGAAGTTTAGAGGGAAAAAAAAAAAGTAATGAATAAAATGATCTTAAGATTCAAGGGCCTATCTCAGATGGTAGAGAGTTCGCATAGCATACGGTGTTTGAGCCTGTTTTTTTTTATTACTCAGGCATATTAGCAACAATGACAATTTGTAAAGTGCATATAAGCAAGCCGGCGTGGTAAGTCAGGCTGTAATGTGATCGCATGGAATGCGATGGGTACCAAGAACGTTTCCACTTTCTCTTTTTTTACTCAAGCAGATTAAGAACAAATAAATTTCGTTAAATACTCAAACGAACGCAGAGTTTATATCTCAGATGGTAGAACGACAGTTTAACAGACGAGAGGTTCCAGGATCGATATCTGGCGTCTCTAATATTCTATCTTTACTCATGCTGGTTAAGAAAGAAGAGATTTCATAAAAGACTCATGCGCTTGCATAGGGTGTAGTTCAAGTGGTAGAGCACTCTCTTGCATGGGATGGGTACTATGATCTCTTACCTGCAGTACTGGTGCGGGTTAGAAACATGGGTACTAAAATGTAGATACTCGCGCAGGATACATGTTATCTCAGATAACATGATGATTTGTGCTGAGATAATGCCTAGCATGCAAAAGGTATCAGGGTCGATATCTGGCCCCTCCACGGTTTTTTCTTTATTACACATGCAGATTAGGAACAAAGGCAATTCATAAATATATCATATAAACGCAGGGTCGTAGCTGAACTGGTAGAGCGCTTACTGAGTGGTACTAGGATCGATACTCTCTTACGTTTTATCTTTACTACTCATGCGCATTAGAAACAAATATGCTTCATAAAATGCTTATGTGAATAAAAGGGACGTTCAGCATGCTAGAGGTACCCAGATCGATACGTGGTGTCTTCACTTTTTTTTGCTTATTACCCATGCAGATTAGTAACAACGACAATTCGCAAAATGCAAACAAGCATATCTGGGCGAAACTCAGCCGGTAGAGCGAGCGCTTCGAATGCGAAAATTACTACGATGGATACCTGGAGTCACCAATTTCATTTTATTACTAATGCCGATTTGGAACAAAGACAATTCATGAAGATGGCGCGCTAACAGAGGGAACTTAGCTCAGATTGTAGAAGGCTCACTTAGTATGCGAGAGATACCACGATCAATACCTGATGTCTCCACTGGTTTCTCTTTATTACTCATGCAAATTAAGAACAAAGCAGCATTAAAATGCAAGTGTGAATGCAGACGGTAGAGTGCTGTTTCCGTTTGCTTGAAGTACCAGAATTGATGCGGGGTCTCTGTTGATTTTTCTTTATTATTCATGTATATTAGAAACGAAGACAATTCGCTAAAATGAAACATGCACCTCGGTGGCGTATCTCAGGTGGTAAAACTCTCGCTTGGCATGCGTAGTTCATACAATAGACCGCCTGCTAAGCATGCGAAAGGTACCAAGTTCGATCCTACTGTTTTTTATTTATTATTCATGCAAATTAGGAACAAAGACAATATCGAAAAAATGCTCGCAAGAATGCAGAGGGCGTAGTTCAAATGGTAGCGTGCTCGCTCAGCATGCAAGAGTTGCCAGGACTGATAACTAGTGTCTACAGGGTTCTCTTCCTCTTTATATACTCTTTACTATATCTTTCCTATTTATTGCTCATGCAGATTAGGATTGTCATGCATAAGAAAATTTATGTTGTCCTGTATCTATTTCTAAAGAACAAATTTACTTGAGTGCCGATTTCAAGTAAAGATGAAATTCTTGGCAGGGCATTTTAAAATGTACTTTAGTAATAAATATTCCTTCATGAATTACAATCCTCTACTGAGATGTTTTTTGTTTTCACATCCATGATTTTTTCGTAAGGCAAAAGTTTCTTTCAGCGGGAATATCATTAGAACTGTAAAAATAAAATAAATTGCGTTATTATACAAAAGTTCGAATTATCGATTTTTATCTGCTAAAATCCTTCCATCCAACGACTTTCAGTTTGAAATATTTCCAGAGTTCTATTCTCAGGGTGTCAAGTATATTTTAGTTAAATTCGTCCTTTGAAATATTTGTAATTTTTCTAAGAACAAAGACCACAATTCCAAACATTCTTTAATTGTTTAGTAGAATTTGGCCTGAAGGAGTCGAGTGGCTAGCACTCTGGCCCTCGGTACCACAGGTATCCATGGATGCTTGTAGTGGTTCGAAATCCACTTTAAGCCGTATGTCCTGGTCTCATACGACCGTAGAGCGTCGTAAATCCCAATCAGACTTCTTCTCACCCACATCATTCCCAAACTGTAAAGGGGCAACTCAGCTCTAGGCACAGTGATGTGATGTGTAGTAGTAGTAGAATTTAGCAGCTGAATTTTTATAATTCTTTGTCAACACCACTGCAGCACCTTTTCTTGAAAATTTTGGTTTTAATTTTCTGTCTTCTGACTGTCTTGCATATGTGTGAGGCGTATTGTGCATGTCTGCATGCTGCAATCATCGTTCTACTAAGTTGGAGTTAACGATTTTTAGCAGCTTTTATTGTTACCGTGGGTTGCTGTGTTTTGTAAAATGAGACATCTTAGTGTCTCGAAGCTGTGTCTTGGAATGACGGGATAAGCTACCTAACAAAAAGGACGATCTTGTTCAAAACGATGTGTATGGTCCCATTAGACTTGCTTGTATTGCTTGTGATCCCATTAGACTTGCTTGTAATGTAACAATCTTTCGTACAAACAAGTCAAGAGGCTTTTGATGGCAGATACGTAAGAAATAGTCCATATAGTTGATACGTAAGAAATATTTCTGATGGCGGATACGTAAGAAATATTTCTGATGGCTGATACGTAAGAAATATTTCTGATGACTGATACACAAAAAATAGTTCTGATGGCTGATTCGTAAGAAATAGTTCTGATGGCTGATTCGTAAGAAACAGTTCTGATTGTTGATACTTGTGAAATGAACAATGTGAAATAGTTCTGATGGCTGATACATAAGAAATAGAAGGGCTGATATTTGAGAAATGGGATACCTGATACGTAAGAAATAGTTCTGATGGCTGAAACGCAGTGGAATTTCTGATGGCTGATACGTGTGTGTCCATCTAACTTGGAATGAATTTTCCGTTCCATTTCGCATTGGGGATACGAATTTATCGTTTTGGGATGTAGTTCTTCCTCTACAATCACAAGAATTGCAGTTTAGCGATATTTTTTTTTAATCGTTTGATAAAGATTGAAGTCTATTGCGCGATAACGCTTTGTTTCACCTCGATCTGTCACGTCTGCGATTATATACGTTTAAATGATGCTTTACAAACATTCTGTATTCGATATTTGCCGAAAAAGGGGAAAAGAACAGAACATAAACCCTCAATGTGATTATCAAACTGTGCTGCCCGAAATTTAGAACAAATAAACAGCTTGTTGTGTGTATTGTTTGTCACACGAATAAAAAAAAAAAATTTTATCTCACATGTTATTGACTGAAATCAATCATCAGATTGTTTCTACTAGCATGTAATAAATTTAAAAAATGCATTAAAAAATGCTTTGGAGCGATGGATCAGGACTGTGCAAAAACAGCTTTGAGTGTCATCTTTAAATTTTTTTTATTTTTTCATGAATTTTTATTCATATTATGCCTTTTGATGGTCAGTTATTGTCATATAGCAAAAAAAAAAAAAAAAAAAAAAAAAAAAAAAAACTCGTCAAAACAGTGGTTTTTTTCAAATGTCTGACACTTTAGCCTGACAGGAATGCCATAAAAGTAGTTGAAAATTCATTGTTATTGAGGATATAAAACTGGAACTTTCTACTCAATATAATTTTTTTGCATCCTCCAAACTTTTCCAATTTACAGATTAATCTTGATCTCTAATGATACAGACACAGAAAGTTTCGATTCAGAAATCCGACACTCTAGGTCCCAAGATGGAAAAATAATTTATTATTATTATTCCTGTAATAATCCGATTTAGCGAACTAGGTAGGTGATTCAGTTCTTGTAGAGTTACGAAGTTATTAGCTGTTTCCTGATGTCTTATTTTCCTTACAATTTTATGATATTGTTGTTGTTGTTGACTAATCCTCAGTGTCCTGCAGTGCGGGACGGGCATCCCGTGAGTAATCTACTTGTGGATGGAGGGGAAAGGGGTAGCTTCTGTTGTGATGGAGCACCCGTAGGTAGAAGTCTGACTTTGGCTCCGTGACGCTCTTACAGTCACATGAGACCGGAAACTACGGCTTAAAGTGGATTCCGAACCACTACAAACATCCATCCACTACAAACATCCGATTCCACTACAAACATCCACGGCCCCGCCGGGACTCGAACCCGAAACCTGTGGTACCGAGCGCAGAGTGCTAGCCACTCGACCATTCCGGCCCTCTATGATATTGTTTTGGCTTTACTGTTCAAAATTTAAAGCGGCTTTACAGTTCAAGTTTCACCTCAATTAATTTATAACTTCTATGAGTACAGAAAAGGAAATTTAAACTCCACAGAATCAGAAAGGAAAATTTAAATTTACAGTTAGTGCTCAGACTTTGTCATTCGCAGCCACATATCTGACTATTCCGTAATTCGATTATTCGATTAATCTTCTTCTTTTATCGATTAAATATTTTAATGAGCCTCTTTCCGATTTTATTATGATTATTATTATTATTTAATTTGGCTTATAAGTTTCATTTATTCTAGCATATTTGAATTACAGCAAATCTTCAACCTAACGAATATATATATTTTTTTTAACTATAAATTTTTTTATGGAAGTAAAAGCAAAGAAGAATTTTAGAGTTATACGAGGGTCACTCTGAAATGTTTGAGATACGGCTAAATGGTACAAGTTTAGCTTACCAAATTTTAAGAGTGTTCAAAGTAATCCCCTCCAACATCAATGCACTTTTGCAGACGATTTTTCCAAAAGAAAATAATGCTTCACGCCATCCATTTCTTGGAATTGATGAAAAACATGCTTTTATAGCCACACCAATCTCATCTTCGGAATGAAAACGGCGATCACGTAAATTTTGCTTGAGATTATAGAAAAAGCCAAAAGTCACACATAGCAAGATCAGGGAAATAGGGTGGATGCTCTATCACTTTGATGTGTTTTTGTTTAAGAAATTCGACTATCGATCTTGCCGAAGGTGGTGAATCATGGTGAAGCATGAGTCTCCTTACATTTACTTCTTGAAAAATTTCTGGAAGACACTTGGTGGTGTACCAGTTAGCCGTGTCTATCTTCTGCCCCTCCAGCTTGATGACTTTGACAAGTCCCGTACTTCTGAAGAAAATGGCATACATTACTTTTTCATTGCTCTTGTCTTTTCACCATTGTTGGTTTGGGGTCATCTTCAAAGATCCATGCTTTACTTTCTTGTCGTGTTGGAATGCCGAAAAAAAGGTATGTAAGTTTCATTACTAGTTATGATTTTAGAAATAAGGCAGTGTCCACCATCGTTAAGTAATTTTATGGTTTCTTTGCAGATTCTGACACGCTCTTTTTTTTGGTGTTCTGTTAAATTATGGGGGACACAACGACAAACTAACTTTTCATATACAGTTCTTCATGAATAATTCTATGTATAGCTGCGGATCCAATGTTAAGTTTCTTCTGTATCATTTTGTAAGTGCAGCGATTCTCATCGACTAACATTTTTCGTATGGCCGACACATTTTCTGGAACTACAGCTGATGAAGTTCTTCCTGTGTGTTCTTGATCCAGCAGAGAACTTCGACCTCTACGAAATTCTGTAAGCCATCTAAATACAGTAGCACGAGATGGAGCTTCTTCTGCGTATGCTAATTGTAGACGTTGAAGGCATTCTTCTTGATTTGACCCCACTTTAAAATCGTAGAAAATCATAGCGCGATAATGCTCTTGCGTCAATCCCCTTTCCTTTCTTCCAAAATCTATTCTACGACCCCTAAATTGCAATTGTTGCTATAAATTATCGTCCGCGGTCATAAAGAGTTCAAATTTACAAATTTAACGAATATTTTTTTTTCCTGCATCTGTCGTCTGCCACTGTCTCAAAAAATTTCAGAGTTACCTTCGTATAAGGAAAATCTAAATCTGAGCTTCTAAAAAATTACACAGTTATATAAAAACAGGTCACTGTCTTTATATACTTTTGCAATTTTTAGTAGGGGAAAATTATCAAGGATTCACTGTATAATGGGCTGCAAATTTATAAAAAAAAATTTTTCCTTTCTCCCTTCGTGAATCCTTGGTCCGATTAAAATAAACTTTATATATATTTGTGTACAAAGTCGCAACCCCATATAATGCGAGACCGATGTACGACCAGACATAACTATCGCTTAACTTCGGGGTATTGCTGTATTTGAATGTCCTTTTTTTTTTTCAATTCCTTCTATTAACTCACACTCTCCCTATAGATATCTTGTTCAAATTTTCAATCGTTCATAAAATACTTTTTATTCATCCACTCAAGTTCAAGTACATGTTTTTTTTTTTAACTTGTAGTAGATGACACTTGATGCTAATACAGTTTTTCAAATATTAATTCATTCATTAAATTTAATTCATTTATTTTATTTTTTTTTAGATTTAAGCTGCATGTATCTACTCATAGATGGCGCCAGATAAACTTAAAAAATAAATGAAAATTATTTATAAAGGACTTTCTGCAAATGAAAAAAAAAAAAGTAGGAATTGACTTTAAAAAATTTAAAGGTTTTTCAATTCTTTCTATTAGCTCACACTCTCCTATATATATCTTGTTCAAATTTTCAATCGAAAAATACTTTTTATTCATCCACTCAAGTAGGAATTGACTTTAAAAATTTAATTTTTTTTATATTGTATCTACCCATAGATGGCGCAGATAAACTTAAAAAAATAAATGAAAATTATTGTTTTAGGAATTGACTTTAAAAAAATTTAATTCCTTCTATTAGCTCACACTCTCCCCTATCTATATCTTGTTCAAATTTTCAATCATGTTTTTTTTTTTTTTTGAACTCACTTCTAATAAAAATACATTTATTCATCCACTAGAGTTCAAATAATTTTTTTTAACTTGTAGTGGATGACATTCGATGATAATACAGTTTTTAAGTATTAATTTATTCATTAAATTTAATTCATTATTTTTAGTTTTTTTAGATTTAAGTTGCATGCATCTACCCATAGATGGCGCCCGATATACTTAAAAAAAAAATGAATGAAAATTATTTATAAAGGACTTTCTGCAATAGAGTGAAAAAAAAAAGTAGGAACTGACTTTAGAATTTTTTTATATTACTTTTTTTTTTTTTTTTTTTTTTAATCGAACTAAGGCCGGACTCATCCTGGGGATTTTATTTTTCATTTATTTTATTTTTGTAATAATTTTTCACGGAAACACTCACCGACTTTCTGCGAAAACCCTTGGGCTGTGCTTCCTACGCGACGAGGCGTCCGTCTCAGAGCGACCCGGCGTCTGATCGGAGACGAGGGGGAGGGCAGACGATAGCTGTGGGTCGAGCGACGAGGCGGTGGCGCGTGCCTTTCCCACGGCCTGCCCCTCCTCACTCGAAGACTCGCGCACAATGCAAGAGCAGTGACACAAGTCGAGAAAAAAGTCGCATCTGATCTCAACAAATGAAAAGGATGCTTTGTTGATTTGCGGATAGGAAACTCATTCGCAGAATAATCATCTGACTCAATCAAAACTCAACTATGAATGCTGACGATGGAGTGCACAGTGCCTTTCTGGGGAGGGACTCTGTTCACTTACACCAACAGAACATCAGTTATGATTCATATCTTCGTGTGCTTGGACGAGAAAAATATTGCTTTTCACTGGCGCAACAGTCCCATGGTGGATCAAAGCCGCTTGCATACTGGCAGATTTCGAGACAGAAGATGTTTCCCTTTTACGGTGTAGGGTTGTCAGCCCTACTCTCTACAGTCATATTAGAACAGGGACCTATAGTTTAAAGTGGATTCCGAACCACTACAAACGTCCATAGCATCACCGGGACTCGAACTCTGTGACACAGAGCGTCAGACAGCTAGTCACTCCGCCACCAAGACCAAAAGGTTTGGTTGGGTTTGGTTTGTTGCTCTACGGTCATTTTTTTGCACAATTTATGCTAATTAGATCAGGACCTACAGTTTTTAAAGTGGATTCCGAACCACTAACAAACATCCATGCCTCTGTCTGGATTCGAACCTGAAGCCGTTGGTACCAAAGTCTAGAGCTTTTTTCTTTTTTGTTGTTGGTATATCGGTCTCCTGTATGTTGTTGGTATATCTCCTACTTGTGTTTACCATGAATAGTTCTTACGTAAGATGAGAAGAAGGCATTGCCTTGCGGAAGGATTTTCAGGAGCGACTGCAGGGCATTTGCATATCGTATGGTAGAGCTTTTGTAAAATTCCCAGCAGGCACCTGCGATACACTTGCGTTTTGTCACAATTGCTATGGTGTCTTCTTGTTTCTAACTGAAACAAACGGAACCAGCCGATTCCAACTTGATGGGTGTTCGTGGAAAGAAGTAGGCCATTTACTTTCAGTGTCATTAAAAGTTCATCTAATTCCTTTTATGGGAATGTTAAAGGGAATGGGAAACTTGTGGGAAGGGATTCTAGACCTTACTGGTAAAGCAATACTTGCAAAAAAAAAAGAGCAGCTCGCAGAAGTATGTATATATGATACAGAAACTTCCCTGCATCCACACATAAGATAAGTTCCCCCCCCAATTATTAAGTTACCAAACAATCAGAAAGCTAATAACAGGTCATTACAGGCAAAGTGGAACAAAGAATTGTTGCCAAAAAAAAAAAAAAAAAAGAGCTCACAGAAGTTTGTATAGATATACAGAAACTTCCTCCATCCACACATAAGATAGATTCCCATCGATTATTAAGTTACCAGACAATCATAAAGCTAACATCCACATAAGCCTCCGATTGCCTAGAAGTCTACAACCTAAGACTTTAGTATCTTATATATATACACATGTATGTATAACAGCAAAATGGTTCAAAATTATTTTTCTGTTATTTGAGTGCTGTTTATTCTACATATTGAACGAGGATCTCAAAACGTTCTTCATTTTCACAGAAAGAGTTTTTATAATCTATAAAAAAATGAATTCTTTTACTTTTACTTCATCTCTAAATAGGTCTGATGAATTCTAACATAAAAAAAAAATGTCATACAGCTTTTCTCATTGGAATGGAGATGTTTTCAATTAGAAGAGACAAATAGCAATGCAATCAGAAGCATGTCTGTAAATATCTTTATAAAAAGCTGTTTGATTTTTACCTCTTAAAAAAAGATTTGATTGCATTTTATAGATAGCATTAGTGAATGTATTTATTTTTTATCCATTTGATAGATAAAGTAATAAAGGTAAAGGTTATTTTTAGTATTTTTAGCTAATGTATTTTTAGCTAATATTTTTAGCTAATGTGCATAGTTCATAATAATTTTAACTAATGTAGCTACTAATATAACATGTTTGCTCTCATCAGTCTTATAATAAATTTGTTTAAATAGATTTATAATATTATTAATTAACAACGGGACTTTTCATTAATCAGAGATTTTCTATCACTAGTGCTGTTTTTGTTTTTGATATTGTTCTTCAGCTTATTAAATTATTGGGTTGCACATGCGAATCCAATTTTGTAGAATTTAATTTTTAATTAAAATTAATTTTAAATCATTAATTTTTTGTATTCAATATTTCGGAATAAAATGCTTTTTTTAAAAGTAATAGAAAAGTGAAAAAATTCTAATACCTGATGGCATACGAACATTGTCTTTTATTTATATAGGCATTATTCATTTATTATATCCATAAAGAAATGAAATTATTAGATGAATATCGAGGTTTTTATATTTGCATAATTCGCCCCTCTCCCGCCTATGCATCCCTATTTTACAACATGATATTTTGTTACTGTCCATTCTTGATGACTGTTAGGACGTCATTTTAGAATGCGTTCATATTCCTTGTTTGCATTTGAATTTGGGTTGGTTTGTTGATCATCTGTATTCTTCGATACAAATTTTGTGGATAATCAAATGGGTTTGGTTTGGTTTGACATTCTACGGCCATCTTGCGCACACGAGGGCTAATTAGACCGGGACCTACAAATTGAAGTGGATTCCGAACCACTGTTACTACTACTACACCACACCGCATCACTGTGCCTAGAGCTCATTTGCTTCTTTTACAGTTTGGGAATAATGTGGGTGAGAAGAAGTCTGATTGGGCTCTGTGACGCTCTACGGTGATAGGTTTGGTTTGGCTAAACAGACCGGGACCTACAGTTTAAAGTGGATTCCGAACCACTACAAACATCCATGGCACCGCCAGGACTCGAACCCAAAACCTGTGGTACCGAGTGCCAGAGCGCTAGCCACTCGGCCATTCAGGCCACTCTACGGTCATAGGAGACAGGGACCTACAACTTAAAGTGGATTCCGAACCACTTCAAACTTCCATGGCACCGCCGGGGATTAGAACCCGAAACCTGTGGTACCGAGCGCCAGATCGGTAGCCACTCAGCCAGCAGGCCGCCACTCAACTGGGAGAGATGTGTGTTAATATTATAACTACGCATAGAAATTACTCATGATTTATAAGTTAAATGCTTTTCTCACGACTCGAACCAAAGAGAATTGTTCAACAATTTCTGGCCGTTGGCGAAAGGCGTATGGAAAACACAGATATAAAATATTTTCAAATGTCAAAAACATAGAACACGTTTTGTTAAACTGTTTCAAAGTTTTTACCTATGCTATTAACCGAGGGTCAGTGAATGAGTAAAATGACCATAAATCAGTATTTCAAAATACGACGAATGAAAATGTTTATTAAACTTATTATTTAATTTGCAATAAAAAAAAGACCGATTTGTAAACAATCGCTCAATCGATCTCTGGCTCTGAGCGCTCGCTCTTCGTCTGAGAGCGTCCGTTGCAAGTTGTAATTTTAACGGCCCCACCCCAGTGCCTAGTGCACTTGAACGTCGGTTTCAATGCCAGCCAAACAGACCTGATCAAACAGAGGAGCGAGCGGTCACTGTTTGCAATGCCGCGCGCGGAATGGGACAATATTGACTCGCTCTCGTGTTTGTCCAGGCCGCCTTGCCAGCAACAAAACGCTCTCTCTCTCTCTCTTTTGCATGCAGAGAGGGAGTGAATCATTAATTAATATAGTATACGTTGATATAACTGTCCCTAGATATCTCTGTTCTAAATAAGTGCTTTAGTTTTATTATTAGATTGTGCATTAACTAGTCTATGTGATTTGAGGAAACTGAGTTCGAAGCAATGCTCCACTTCTTATGTCAGAGATGGAGATAAGCATGATAAATCCGTTAACCAGAGAGTCCTCCTGACTTTCGGCGCGGCTTGATGGCCAGTTGGCTAGCGTTCTAGCCTTTGGTACTACAGGTTTGAGATCGAATCTTGGCGATGGCATGGATGTTAGTTGATGGTTAGGAATCCACATTAAACTGTAGGTCCTAGTCTAATGAGACCGTAAGACCGTAAGAACCTAAAAGACCGTAGAACGACAAACCAAACCTTTCTTTGGGCTCTAGGATGCAAACTGTCGCTTTTGGGATATTTGTTTCCAATTTGCAACGGCAATACAATGAGGCACATCTCCCACATTTCGTGTCAGTCAAATTTATGGTGGAACAATTTACAATGGAATCCAACCTTACTCAATAAAACTTCAGATGAGCAATAGGACTACTGTGAGAACTTCTCCACATCACTACAATTCATTAAACTTACTGAATTTATATGTGGAGACTTTTTAACAAGGAAATCCACCGTAGTTCTCCTGGTGGTTGTTGCCAAAGTCTTTGTTAAGATCTGACATTACGGACTTTATTATAGCGGACGTTATTCAGATTTATTCACTGGTAAAGGAAACTTTCAAATTCATCCAGAATTAATACTCTTTTTCAATAGGTACTTATGCAATAAAAAAATTTAAAGCCAGAGGGGGAAACCAATATATAACACTCAGGGATAATTGTTACTGGAATTCCTCAAGGATCAATCCTTTGTCACATCTTTCATCTTATTTTTGCATCAGATTTCCGCTTAAGTTGGAACAGTAATAGTCTTCTTTCAGTGTAGAAGACACGGGTATCAAGAAATCAATTAATTCAAATCCCGTCATTAGAAAATTATAAGAGATACCTGATGGAAAAATTGGAATATCTCTATAAAAAAAAAACTCAAAAATCAAAACCGCTTCTGTTAAGGAAGCAATAGGTAATCGATCGCAGAAAAATTGAAAATATCCAGTGAATAAACAACTCGTGTAAAAACAGACAATCATACTCGAAGAACGTCTGACCTGAAAAAAAAATCCAACAAAAGTACAATAAGCAAAACCTATAGATGTATGAATAAGCTCAGATCCATCATTGATAAAAACTCCACATTTATTTCACATTCCATCCTTCCACAGAAACAAAAGAACATAGTATGCCAGAACAAGATAAGACAAATTTTAAACATCCCAAGAATAAATAAATTCATTAGACTTAAAAATTCAAACAAAGATATCAATAGTAAAAATCTTCCAAATACCTTACAATCAACCAGTTCTGGCTTCAACAAATCCTGCGACCTGGTGGCCAATTGACTACCGCTCTGGCTTTTGGTAAAATCCTGGTAGTGGTATGGATGTTTGTGACCGGAATCCACGTTAAACTGTATGTCCTGGTCTAATTAGCTCAAAGTGCGCACAAATGACCGTAGAGCGACAAATCAAATCAAATCAACAAAATTCTAATTCATGACATTTGTGAGTTTTTACGAAATCTCTCTTTCTCTCTCTCTGAATTTTCAGGAAACCAAAATTCATTAACCGAAATTCGGTTTCAAATTATTTATTATTATTTCGATTATCAAATTATTTTCAAATTATTTCAGGCGCAAACGATCATCCGATGATATATACTCTGGGGAATTCAAGAAAACATGATGCCATCGGACATCTCATGCCTGGCTAGACAGAAGAATGGCATTTTAATTCATGATCATTTTAAATTGCATAACTATAACCGTGTAAATGTTGATATGTATAAGTACTTGCTTTTTTTGTCACCATCGCCAGTAAACACGAGTTCATAAAAAGAAAGAGACGCCTCTTTTTCGATATGTGCAATCTCAATTTCTCCACCATTGAGACTTCACAACATTCATAACAGACTATTCAAAATGAGGGTGACAACATTCATACCAGACAACACTCAGGATTCTTACAAAATAAGGGCAATATCAAAACACCATATTGCTTTAAATTAATATACACAGATTGATACTAGATATAAGATGAAAGTGAGCTCAAGTTGTGTTTTGCTGCTTTTGTATACTACTGTGTCCAAAAGTAAGATCAATTTTCAATTTAAAATTTCCGGGGCTTATGGATTTTCATTTTTTTTTTCTTTTTGTAGGTTGTTGGCACTCTTCTTAACATCTATGTGAAATTTCACGTCAAACTATTCCTTAGTGTTTGAGTTGCGCTTCGCTTTGTGAGACGCTAAAAGTGATTCCGGCGATTTTTGAAATGTCTGAATTATTAAGCACAAAACTTGCATTAAATTTTATTTGCGGAAACGAATGTTGCAGAAGGCATTCGGTGAGCATTCCTATATCGGAAAAATTTTTTAGAAGTGGTAAAAACACTTGAAAGAAGGCGGAGAAGGCGTTGAAGACAAGAACGCTCTGGTCGACCCTCAACCTCAACTGACGAAGCTCACGTCCAAAAGTTCACACTACATTGATTCTTCCGCCAAAAATTAAACCCATATCGTTCCACAACCACCATATTCACACCGTGCGACTCCTGGTTATTCCCTTAAACTCAAAAGACCACTCCGGGGACATCGTTTGAAGTCGATTGAAGAGATTCAACGTGAATCAGCGAGCGCTTTGAAGGCCCTCTCTGCCGATGACTTTTTAGCATGCATTGAGGATTGGAAAAAGTTGGCATATGTGCATTGTGTCCGGGAGGGAATTATTTTGAAGGAGATGAAATAAATCTGGAAGAATAAATAAAGAGTTTTTTGGGGAAAAAAAAAATTGGTTTTACTTTTTGGGCACAGTACTATATCTATCAAGTAGAAAATAAATTGCTCTTATTGAGTAAGGAGCCAGCTCTTCTTTCATGTTTGGGTTTTCTTCACATTTCCTAATGTTATAACGGCAACACCAAAAGCAATTGCAAAGATGAAAACAAGTGAATTTTTTTTTGTATGTCTGGAATAGAGACAACAGACTTAGAGATTACACAAAATGCATTTTTCGTATAGCAAAACATGGAGGCATATCATTCTTGTTGGTATATATACAAAAATACATGAATAGTCATGTTTTCTAAATAAATAATATGAAAAATAGTACTTTCTTTTTTGCTAAATTAACCGAAATTATGTTTTAAAATATTTTTACGTCCACCTCGCCCTACAAAGTAATTTGTCGTATGAATGTAAAACGAGGAAAGAAGGAAGAGTACCTTTTAGAGACGACAACTATACTTGCCTAGGTTTCTATTATAGTTAGATGTCACAAATTTTAAGGAGATCCAGATTGTTCGGTTAATTACAACGATTTTTTAATGTGTTGGTTGATCACGCGATTACTTTTTTGAGGTTGAGCACTCGAAGTGTAAAAGTACTTATCAAGCCATGCATGAATGATCCTTACATTAATGCTTACATGTGTGCAATCACTGATGGCGTTTCCAACGTTATGTAAAAATTAGTGTTAACAACATAAAAAGCATTTTGACAGCAGGAAATTTTCAGCAGAAAAATTGCAGATAAGTAGTATCAAACCTTAAATTTCTTTGGTTCTCGATCTGCTTTCAAATTTAAAAATTACCAAAGACCCAACCATTGAAGTGTAAAAATACATATATAAATGAAAAAAATATATATAAATGAAAAAAATATATGTGAAAAGAAAATATACAATATTTATAACAAAAAGTTAACTTTTAACATGAAAAATAAAAAAAATTTAAAAGGGGAAAGAATTAATAAAAAATTAAAAAAAAAAAAAAAAAAATTAAAAAGAATTTCGAAATTTATTTTTCCGAAACCCCTTTTAATAGCCATTGATGCAGCTTTATTCATGAGAGTACTACGTTGCAACTACTACATTTGCCATAACAATTAGGTCCATTTGCAGTATAAAACACGGAAGCCTTTTGGTTAAAAAAGAGTATTTAATACTTCTCAAGTTTGGGGTTTGTCGCTCTACGGTTATTTTGTGAACACAAGGGCTAAACAGACCGGGACCTACAGTTTAAAGTGGATTCTGAACTATTAACAAACATCCATGCCACAGCCAGGATTCGAACCTGAAGAATGTAGCACCAAAGGCCAGAGCGTTAGCCCATTGGCCATCCCTCACGTTTGGGAATCAAGCAAATATGTACTATACCTGTAAGCTACCTTCCAAAGCGACTAGACTCAGTGATTACCATTGTCTGAACCAAACAGTGCGTCCAGCAACCACAAAAACCTACAGTCAACCGATGTTTTCTGAGAACTAGCACAGTAAATTCATAGGCTGGAAAATACCCGTATCACAAACATTAACAACAGCAGTTTCTTTTATTTACTTTTCCATACATCTTACCCCGCACTTAGGGCTATTGGGCCCTGAGGATGTCCGCTCTTGTATAGAGGTGATGTGTGGGCAAGGTTATGTTCATATTGTTTACGTATCTGCTATTCCAGTGGCCAATGACTCCAAATTAAAAGGCAGGGCTTCTGTTAAAGGACAACAATAAAAATCTGTGTAGAAAAACAGTCGAAGAATATCCGGTGCGAGAAAATTCTTGAGATATATAAAGTATTTTTTTGCGTGTTCAGATCATGGTAAACAAAGCGCTCGGAGGATCGAATGATTTCTTCGTGACATCCGAATCAGATATTTATTCATCTTTTACTGCTTGGACAGGTCTCGTCCAGCGGATGCGATGTCCGGCCGTGCTGCGAGGAACAAAGGACGGATGTTTGGACCAAATAGAACGGAACAACGCCCATTTCCTTTGATGGTGCCGCTTCGACATGTCATCCGCTCACGAAGGAGACCCCCACCCCTACTATACCCTTTCATGACAATTATGCTCATAGCTCAATGACCAGTGTCAAGATGCCTTTTTGATTGATTGCTTTTAAACAGCCTTTGATTTTCTCAGAGTTGAAAATCTCTGTAAACCAAAAAGGAAATTTATAAATTCCAACTTCATGGAATCATTATAGAGAAGTAATTCATTGAAGCAGTTGTTAGTTCCCCTTCCCTCTTTCTCATTCATAAAAGAAAATAGTGTCGCTCATCTTTGGCAAGTTATGTTTATTCTATCTCTCCTATGCATAAAAAATAGTACATATTTTTTTTTCTTTCTAATGCGGCTGGCAAACACTTAGGCAGCTTGGTCTTGGATGCCGTAATTCAAGCGCTGCACAGACGTACTCACTTTGCATTACCCAGGGGGCGCGTGTAACTTGAAGATAAGCCACTGACGCGGGAGTAACAATGCAGGCAATCCTCTATCATCAACCACCCTCTATAATGTTTAGCTCTCTAAAATATTCCACGATTATTATTTAAGACATTTTCTCATGAAAGTCCAAAGTTTTCCAGTTTTACTTTTATGGTAAAATTTATAATTAAAAAATCATGGTCAACAAGAAAGAAAGAAAAAAAAAAAAAAAGAATACATTGATTGCATTAAAAATTTTTCGCATTAGAAGAGATGAAACTTATAAATCAAAGCTAAGCAACAAATCGGAAGGAAGTTAATAAATAAATGTTTTGATAGAAAAGGAAGAAATAAAGGTGTGTCTGTGTGTGTTTTTAGATAAATAAGCAACAAAGTAATTCTTGAAGAATCCGTTTAGAAGCATATAACATTATTCATGGAAAGGAAATAATAATTTTCTACAATAATAACAAACACACATAATTAAAAAGCCTGTGATCGGATTGCAAATAATATCGGAAGAAGTGTGTTTTTAAAATTACTAAGACTTGTCGCTTTAAATGGGAGAGAGATTTCACTCGTCTTATGCAAGCGATAGCTTTGCTTAAGTAAAAACGGTAATAGCAACAAAAGACATTCAGTGCGTTTTAATAGAGAGAAATAAGTCTAGCGTTTGAGTTGTTGTGACTAATCCTCGATATCCTGCATCCATGAATAATCTACTACGTAAGAATGACTTGGTTCCGTGTAGTTTTAATGTTCTGCTTTTTTTTTTTTTATAAACTTGAACTCAATCAGTGCATTGTGAAAATTATTAATAAAATAAATAATATAGATAATTTCCACTTTAGATTTTTTATCTACTACTTATAGTTTAATAGAACCTAATGAGCTTTCACAAACGCTTTATTTTGTTGAGCTCTTTCCCAAAGGCAAAATTCTGGCTGCAGGGAGCTCTGATTCACTATAACCAATTCTGTTCCTGTTTTCTAACACTGAACAGTTTATACTATATGAAGATCATTAAGTCATGTCCAACATAATCGACGTCAGACCTACAATAGAAGGGTTGCTATTGTCTTACAGAAGTTGAACTTTGTGTCCAATTCACAGTTTAGAAAGAACATCCCCAAAGGCAGGCATCTGAGAAATACACAATGTCCTCTTTCGAACCCAACGGACTTCCAGGTCTTACAGTTTAACGTGCTCATTGCCGATACAGTCACTGAACTTATATTTCAGATTTCAATTCGGGCACTTCATATTATATGATCATTAAGTCGTGTCCAACATAATCGACGTCAGACCTACAAAAGATATGGTTTGGTTTGCCGCTCTACGGTCATTTTGTACACACTTTAGCTAATTAGACGGGACCTACAGTTTAACGTGGATTCCGAACGACTCACAAACATCCATGCCACCGCCAGGATTTGATCCTGAAACTTATGATATCAAAGGCCAGAGCGTTAACCAACTGACCATCAGGCCGCAACTACAAGAAAAGGGTTGCCATTGTTTTATAGAGGTTGAACTTTTATATGTCCAATTCACAGTCTTAAAACAGAGGCAATTCCAGAGGAATCTGAATAAGAAAAAGTTTCGTCCCACAATTTTCATCAGATTTTTCCCAAGACAATAATCTCTCATAAAATTTTATGAAGAAACCAGCAGTGCTTGCGTTTTTTTGGAATTATTGTGAAAATAGATACAGTACAATAGGTATTATAATGTGAAAAACTCATATATGTATAAATATATAGGGAATTAATAGTTTTACTAGGATAAAATAATGTGTGGAAACATTTTCTGAAGTCTCTGTAGCACATGTTCTACAATGTAGTCAGTTTTATTTTAGGTTTAAACAAAAGTATTAATTTGACAACACTGACCTACTGCGTCTGCTCCGAATTCTTTCATTTACTTTTGAAATACTAATTTCAAATCGTGCTGATAAATTTTATGCCATCTACAGTGAATGAATGACTCTTAATTTAAGATGAAAGAGCAAAAAATACAAATTGATAATGAAGCGTGAATCATATGATCAATGTTTCAAAATGAAATGGCTTATTGAAGAACAGAATACTCAGGAAGACACTAGAACAGAATACACTAGAACAGACAGGAAGGATTCCAGTTACTGCAAGTGTTGTTAAGTGACTCTTAAAAACACAAGTAAATGCTATCCAAACGTAATGGAAAACATATAAGAAAAAAGAGATGGTGATAAAACAAGGAAACTATCGCAGTGACATTTATTAGGAATCTTGGGAATTTTACCAGGTTAATCTCGGGTTTTGAAAAAGAATCTGAACGGTGGCCCTGACGCCAGTGCAATCAACCTACTTACCTGTCTGTTATCTGCACAAGCACGCGAAAGGTGATGACCACCCCTCAAGACGTCTGGCACCGAGTCCACTCCCGGTGCGGTTCACGAGCGCGTAATGCACGGGGGCGACAGTCTCTTATCGCAAAAGATAGAGCATTCCTTTATCCCTGGTTACTCTCCGAGACATGGATACCAACTTCCATTGTTGGTGCTCTTGAGGGACCATTAAGAAGCCATTACCGTTATCTGCTGCTGCTGCTGCAAAGGGTTTCCTCTTGGAGATTTCGGTGTTATGTATTTCACTTAAGTTTTTAGCATTTTATGGAATAGAAAAGATCTCAAACAGGTTTTCATGAAAACTGTCTCAGCAGAATGTGTTTCTGGTGCAAGCAATCATCATTGCATTGTTTGTACTCAAGTAATTCAAGTTCATCTGGATTCTTATGTTTTATTATAATATTTTTCCTCAATATTAAACCATATAATGCGAATAAAAAAAAATGAGAAGCAAAGAATCTCGAAAGAAAAAAAGAATGGATAGTTTATTTGTAAATATAGTAACAAAAGCACAAAGTTTTATTTATATAAAAACAATGCCCCTTTTTCTTTTGAAATTTTATTTCACAAAATAAATATTTATTACAGTTTCGCATAAGGATACATTGATTTATATTTTATTTACAATTAACAATTTGTGCAAAATATCTAACTTCTGCAGGTTGGGCAACCAGATTGTAACTGGATGTGGCTGCTTAAGATACGTCAGGCACCGATCGGAGAATTCCCAGCTTTATTTATACACACACACAAACACCGCACACATACAATTAAAGACGCTCACTATTTAACACATTTAGAGACGGATAATTATAGATTCGTGAAAGGACTCCAACTTCTAAGGCGAAAAGCCGAAAACTCGGCTATACGCAGGGTGTGCAAAATATACTTCCTCCGGCTGAGAGCCTGTAGGCCAACAGACCATTTCTCCGGAGTTCTAGTGGGTAGGAGGAAGCATGGTTACAAGAGAAAAGCTTAATTATCACCAGGTATGGTTCAGATCATCTGAATGAATGTTTATCATTTCTAATGGTGATTCGTCTTCAAATTGCTGATGTCTGCCACGAAAACATGTACAGGTGTAGCAGTTAATAAATACTTTTTTTTTTTTTTCTAGAGAGATCACGCTGGAAACAAGGGATGGTTAAGAGTTCCATTTCTTACGTCATTTGTTCTATGCCAGCACCTTTCAAAACGCCATTGATGTATAAACTATTTCGAGTTAGCAACAAGTATGTCGAGTTTCGAGCCGAATCAAGAGTATTTGCAACAAGTGCCGCTTTTCAGAAGAAAACGTGGATGTCATCTGTGGAAATGCCCCAATGCAAGACGTTTTTGTGCGGGTGTTGTTTTAGGCGATTCAGAAATGGGGATTTCGACTTGAAAAAGACAAACAACACCGTGGTGAAGCGAAAATCATGAGTTTCTTGAAACCAGATGAAACAATAAATAGTCATTCGCTATTGTCCAAAAATGATCCACCTGAACCATGCATGGATCGAAAAGAGGGCAAAATGACACAATACACGGAAAAGTGTTTTAGCGGAATGGCAATCGTCTCATCTCACATGGCGAAAGCAGTGAGAAACAACCGTTTCTGCGACTTGGATGGAACTCTTGAATCACCGTAATAATCAATAAACTCAGCCCCTTCCGACTACCACCGATTAGGGATTGCACCTGGTATACCGAATACCGAATACCGGTATTTTGAGCCATTTGTACAATTTGTAATACCGGTATTCACAAGTTTAAATACCGTTTTTCGGTATTTGCAAGAAATTCACAATTCTTATCTGTGAAATTCTTATTCATATCAATATCTGAGAATTCTTATCTGAAAACTAGAAATTCTTATCTGCGAAAACAAGGTTGTAGTTGTGAAGAAAATGGGTAACATTTCGATGTTTTTAAATTGGTGAGTTTGTTATTCACAATGTATTTGCATATCATACTTAGAGTTCAAAATATTTTTCAGATTTATATATATATATATATATATATATATATATATATATATATATATGTATATTCATAAATAATACGTCCTAATAATGAATAAGAATAACTTTAAGGAACATAAAAAAATCAGTAGATATTACTTCGGTTTGGCTTCATTATTTTATATGATGAATATGGTGGAACAATGTAAAAAATGTTCAAGAGTTATTAAAGTGAACGGGAGGAAGTACAAGCGGACTCCATACATATTTTAAAACGAAACATGATACAAATTTGTTAAAGAGGAAAGAATCTAATTGCGATGAAGATAGAAACTGAAACACACTAGCCATCGAAGATTTTAGCCAAGATTTTAGCCATCAAAGATTTTATTATTTATTTTGAAAAAAAGATAATTTGAATGAAATTATGACAGCATCAGATGGTTTGCCATTTCCAGTGTTTTTGAGATATTTACATTATCTAATAAAACTGGCAAATAAAACAAAAAAAAAAAAAAGCACTTGTGTTTTTCTTGCTTTTTCTAAATTTTCTACCACCGGTATTAAAACCGGTATCCCGGTGTTAGGATCCAAAAATACCGAATACCGGTATTGTCAACGTTTGGGTCCGATATTGCAATCCCTACCACCGATGTCTCACTCACTTTCTATGAAACACTCCAACAAAATTACGAAGATGTCGAAATATGATTTCATGACTGGACCACCTCAAAAGATGTACGGTTTTTCTTTCTGGGAAGGCATCCTCGAATTACCAGAGAGATGAGTAAAAATGTGTGACAAATGATAGCGCGTAATTTGAATAAGCCATTTTTTTTTCCCTTTCTCCCAAATTAAATGTGTGTTTTTTAAGAAAAAAAAATAAGAATTATTAAATACCACACCATATGAATAAAATTCATAAGATGTTCTTCGTCCTTTTCTTATGAATAAATTTTTTTTTTTTTTTTTAAATTCGGGGGGAAAAAATTTTATGTTACAGTCGCACATGTAAGCATCACAACCATGCTATCTTAATTATTTAAGGTTTCATTAAATGTTCAAACTATGAATATATATAAGTACATTATAAGTACAAAATGTTCACATGAACACAGTGAACATGTGTTTCTTTAAGAAAAAAATAATGAATTATTAAATACTACACTTTGTATACGAGGTATCTAGTGTATCGCACGTCTAGTGTACTGCAGGAAAAGTCATACGTCACGTCTTGTCATCTATCGATTCTAGCTCTTAGATATCCCAATATTCAGATATCATTTACGAATTATTTTCATTTACAAATCACAGTTGTTTTTTTTCCGGAAGGAGTAAGAAATTGAAAAGAGCTTTCAAATAATATCAATGCTAGAATATTTCTAAAAAATAAATTGTGTGTGATTTTTGAGTCGGATATGTGGAACGTTGAATTTCAGAACCAGTTCTAAACTCGATATTCGTGGTCTGACCAAAAATCCCTTTCGCTTCTGCGTCGAGGATGAAGACAATAAACTGATGACCGGATTGTCTTTTCAGAGGAGAGAGTAAGGTATGATCCCTCCAGATATCACTTTGGGGGGAGCCCATCAAATTGGGCGGGTAAATAGACCCCTCCGGGATGCTCCTGGATAACGATGAACCTGCTACATATCTAGCAGCGTCAAAGTGCATTCGAAGATACTTAATTACTCTTACTTAAATTACTGTAATTATTGTATTTAAAAAAAACTCAAATTACATAGCAACAGTACATTCTGACCAAAAGAATTTAGGTAAAAATGCCCATTCAAATAAGGCCCACCCTATATTTAAAAACCCTTAGAAATGTAATTTTTTATTTTTTTTTTTTTTTTTTTTTTTTTTTTTTTTAATTTCAGATTTTTTTTAACTACTAATTTTGCTACAAGAAACGAATCATTACTGTTATCTTAACAGAATTTTTAAAAGTCAACAAAACTAAAATTCGACACATAACATTAAGCATCCAAATTTTTAATAATATGTCCAAGTTCAAGTACGACAAATTCTCAATATCATATACGTTTTTTTTAGATTCAAATGTATAGTTCTACATATATAAGACAAAATTATGGCCATTTTGAATACTAAATTTTAAAATAGAATATGTTTTATGATAAAACATAACAGTAAAATCTAAAGCGTGAAAAATCAACGTAAGAAAAAGTTTTATTGCATAAGATGGTTTGCATTTAAGTTATAATATGTCTGCTATGAACGAACACGTGAAAAAAATTTTTTTTTTTTTTTTTTGAAACAGTATTGGAAACCCTGAAAATTGTACTTTCATTAAATACAAGAATTGAAACATGCATTTTTATTGAAAATTGTGCATATTTAGGTGGTCAGTCACCAAGAAAAAAAAATAGTTTCCAAAGAAAAGAACTAAAAAGCAAGATAAGTATAAAAAGCCTATACAGTATACGAACGATACCATTCAAATCAAATGACTGAAATATATTAGTGCATTCTTCAGAGTTCTAGGTGAAAAACAACATTCCGCGCATTGTTTGTTTTTTACACAAACTGGGCTTTTTAAGGAATTTGTATCAAATTAAAAAACAAAGCAAGGTCTCCTTTTTAAATTTTTGTGAAATAACACGATATCTTTTACTTTTTTTGATTTCATTTTATAATTCCACATTATTTTTGTTGAGAATATAAGAATTGAATTTGATGTTCATACTTGAATCATATTTAAATATTATTACGATTATTATATATATATGTGTGTGTGTGTTTTTGAAAATACTGTAATTATTTAAATTTTAGTATTTAGACCTGAGTAGAAAAAAATGTCATTTAATTTTTAGTGGCTTTCTTGACTTTGTCAAAAATGTGCCAAGTTTGAAAAATTTAAAAAATAATAATAATAATGCTGAGTAACTTAGTTAATTTATATACACGTATTTAGTAGACGAGGGAAAAACACCCAGTATTTTTGAATTTTCATGGAATAAGAAGCAATCGGGGCGAGCACTTTTTATTTTAAGATTTAAAAAATTGATAATAATATTGAACGAACATTTAAAATCATCTACATACAAGTTTTTAATAATTTAAAAAAAAAAAAGCAACGATCCAAGTTATTCTCTGCAATAATAATTGTTTAAAATAAACGTAACATGTTTAATTTAGTTAATAACATTAACTAAAGTTATTGTTAGTTAATAACACGTAAAAAATTTTTCAAGATTCTCAAGCCATTATCTTTGAATAGTCATTTTTCTGCTCATATGATAAAATGCAATTGAAATTGTGTAACAACATAGAACAGAATTACAGGAGCAACATAGAAACATGGCTAATAATTTGTCCATACAGAGAATAATCCCAAATAGCCGTAGACATTTCCCCCAGCTTGTAATCCATTATTACAACAAAATAAAAGAAACGCCATTCTTCTGCGTCAAATGATCGGTTTCATAGCTACCACGGCTGCCATTCACCCCAACCACAAAATAATAGCGCCACCATCTTCGTAAATGACGTCGATCTACTATAAAAACCGTCGATGCGTGACGCAAAAGGTGCGATACGTCAGACGATTTCTGATGGAGTGGGGTCACAACGAAATCGCGAGCGATTATTTCT